>OX418216.1:151840566-151935334 GCA_948455865.1 Conomelus anceps
AATAGAGCGTACTTCTTAATAGAGTGATATAAAGCTTCTAAAAAGCAGGCTCATTTGTAGAAATACAAAATTGAAAGTATATGAGAGCCTAATACGACCAGTAGTGATATTCAGCACTGAATCTTGGGCACTAACTGAAGAAGACAAGAGTAATCTTCACGTTTTTTAAAGAAAGAGTCTTAGAAAAATTCATAGTCATTTATAGTCCATTTAAAGAAAGAGAAGAATGGAGAAGAAGGACATATTTAGAGCTGGATTATTGTTTGATACACGGTCGTGATAGTGTACGCTTTATAAAAGCACAGTGGCCCAGGCACTTGATATAGAGACTCAGGTGTAGACATTTTATAAAAGCACAAGGTAGCTTCGGCATACCTGCAGAATGGATGAACCAGAATTCCCAAAATAATTTACAAATAAAAACTCCACTCGAGAAGGAAGAAAGGCAGGCTAGGATAAGCTGGGAGGATAAATTCAGGGACGATCTTCTAAAACTGGGATATTAAGGATGGAGAACGATCAATCTTATCAATCTTATTCACTAGTTACCACAATTATAATTTAAATAAGTTGTGATGAGGCTTAATTTTGATTTGAAATGAACTCTTATACACCATAAAAAGCTTTATCAACTAACATTCTCTCAAAAGTTTTTTTAATTCTTTAATATTTCCAAGACTTGAAAGTTACTTTGGTTTAACTGACAATTTAACAAATTTACAAATATGAAGAAACAGAATTTATTAATTTCGAATTCCTCAGGAGTGCTATTAATTTATAATGAGGACTTCCGAAATGGCGGATATTGATAACAGCAATGAATAGCTGATTGAAATCGATAAATGTTACTGTACAAAAATATCACTCGTCGCCGGGAATCAAACCGCGAATCTCCCAATTGCCGGTCGGGCGCCTTAACACCTAGACTACAGTGACCCTTCTGCACAGCAGCGTTTAAAATTGACTGCATGTCGTTAAAATTATCATATACAGTTAATATTAACAACGTAAATCGGTATGGATCAAGAAACTCAAGATTTCATTTTAGACTCGGCTTGTTAGTTTGAAGTAACTGACAATTTAACAAACTGATAAATATACAGAAACAGAATTTCGATTTCCATCAGCTATTCAATGCTTTTGTCAATATCCGCGATTGTGGAAGTCTTCAGTATGAATTAATAGCACTTTGAAGAATTCGATATTAATAAATTCTATTTCCAAGACTCGAGAAACTGCGGTAGAATTTCCTATCAATATAACTAAGTTTTTGTTCTAATATAGATAATATAATTTTGTTCTAATGCAGTTTTTGCTTTGTTTTTTATATTTTGTGTATGTTTTTAGTGTGTTGAAATAAATAAATTGAAATTGAATAAACTACTATTGCGACTAATCTCTTCGGCGCCGTGTATTATAAATTTGTAATTAATTTTCACTAAACACGACATTTTTCATTTCAATTTTTGTGAAAATTCATGGCGTAAGTAAATTAAGCCATTACATTGGCACAATTGTTATCTTTTTGTAGATTTCGACGGGTCGCACGCACAGCGCGGCGTGGACCGCACCTCCAAGGCCGCGTCGCAAGGCAGGTGGACACAGCAGTCAGACCCAGCTGGGGGTACCCACCTCCATTCCACTGCAGTTCGGCCATCTACAGGGTGTCCCATTGGACAACATTCAACGTCGGCTCACCGTTCTATTCCATCTCTCTGATATTCTCTACTCATGCTGGAGACTGTTGCCGCTCTGTCCACAGGTATATAATCTATACAGGGTGATTTTTAAGTATGGGAACTGCTTTATATTGCGAAACTGAGACGTTCTTGGAAAATAAGCTTATGTGGGTCTGCATAGTTTTAAAAATCCAACTTTTTGCTGGTTTTGAAATTTTTTCTGCCATCTTGGACTCAACTTTATTATTTTAAATGGGATGGTGGTCATATGACACATCATTTCAGTGTGAAATTTCAAGAAAAAAACAATGGTGTGGACCGTTTTTCAATAGATCCCTTTGTTTTCGATTTATAAGCATTTAAATTTCCAATTTTGGGAAATTGTGTTAGCAATAAAATTGGTTGAACGCACTGCATAAAACATTTTATTGCATTTTTCAATATTAAATAATCTAAACAGTTTAAACGGTGGTAAGACTTGATGATTAAAAGTAAACAATACAACTAAATAGATGGCTATGTTTATTATTCACTAATCACAATCCAGCTACCAGTGTTAATATCAGCCAGTAGGTAACACTAACAAAAAAATGAATTTTTTTTTATTATGATGTTGGTTATATTAAATATGAATTAAATTCTAGTTATTAAATAACTAAAATGAAAAATTCAATAAAATGTTTTATGCAGTGCGTTTTACCTTTTTCATTGCTAATACAATTTTCCCAAAATTAGAAATTCAAATGATTATAAATCGAAAACAAAGTAATCTATTAAAAACGGTTTACATACTGTAATTAAACACATATAGCCACGAGCCTCGTGTCAAGACAAAACTAAGAACCACGCTCGATCAATTATTTATGTAAACGCATCGAGTCTTTTGATACTCCGTTGTTTATTTTTGTTGAGTTGAATGTTTATTTTTGTGTCTCTGGGTGTAGATTTGCGCAACCTATCTATTGTGTAAAACATATTTTTAACGAATTTGAATTGAAATTGAGCTCTATTTATTTGTGTTTCAGGGTGTAGACTGGTGCCAAGGTTATTAAAAAAAGGGTTTCCGTTTTTTGAGAACTAGAAAAATGGTGGGGGTATGACGTATGGCAGTTCAGTAGCATTGAGTAACCCATATCATTGACAGCTGATCAAGATGGAGATTCAAATCTGTGATAAACAAAAAACTTCATTTTTGTACTGAGAAAGTGTATAAATAGAGCTGAAATATGAACAAAGTGACGTCATGACTTTTCTATTTTGCTCATTTGTGTGAGTTATGGGATAACCTTGTTTCTATTAACCTTGGAGTGGTGCATCTTTAGTATTAGAAACTTATTTATAATACATTTGATTTGTGTTGCAGGGTGTAGAGTGGTGCAGCGTGCAGCCGTACTCGTGGCTGGGAGCAGCCGAGCTGCGAGCCCTGGTTGCGCCCCGTGTCTACACTCTGCCTCTGGTGCGCAGCATGTCGCGAACGATGGTGCAGGGCCGCAACTATGGGCCTCAGGTCACTGTCAGGCGCCTCAAGACACGGGGCCACAAGCCCATCTTTGTGCAGGTCGCCAAGCAGGTCGTCAAAATGCGCCCCGCCGACCTCAGGCTGCCCTCAAGGGCTTGGAAGGTGGGTTGGCCCCGTTTCAGTTGAGATGGGGTATCTTGAACCTGATGCAACTTATTTACATTTTTAATTTCTTCTATCTTATCCCTCTTCTAACTTATTTACTAATATAATTCCTTCCTTCTTAACCCTCTTCTCCTTCTTCTTATCCTTCTCTTGCTTCTCTTTACCCTTTTTCTTCTTTTTTTCGTCTTTGCTTCTTTTTTCTTCTTATTGTTTTTCTCCATAGTTTTCTTTTCATCGCCTTCTTCTTTTCCTACTGCTACTCTACTCCAATTTCCCTATTCTTCCTTTTTTCTTTTTCTTCTCCTTCTCCTTCCTCGTCTTCTCTTCCTCCTTTTCCAGCTTCTCCAATTCCTTGCCCATATTCTTCTTCTTTTTCACATCTTTTTTCTATTCCTCTTCTTCTCAACCTTCTCCTACTTTTTCATTTTTTTCGTCTTCTTCTTTTTCTCCTTCATCTCTTTCTTCTTTCACTACTACTACTTCTCCTCCTCCTTATTTCTCTTCTTCTCTTTATTACTATTAATTCTTATTGAATACAAAAAATATAATTGATACTTTATTCATCATTGCGCACAGAGTTTATTTTTTCCAATGTTCCAGTTAATTTACTAATTACTAATGTATCCTTCTCCTGCTTCTCCTTCATCTTGTTCTTTTTTCTTCTTTGTTTATTCTTCTTTTTCCTTCTTCGTCACTTTCTTCCTTAATGCACATAGTTCATTTTTTGTCACATGGCGCTCTAGACTATCGTGGACAGTCGACAGCATCATGACTTTTATATAAATATTGGATTCAATTGTGACTTGTTTTTCTTGCTCTTGTTGCAGGTGAAATTAGTTGGCGAAGGTGCAGACGACGCCGGTGGAGTGTTCGACGACACCATAACCGAGATGTGCGAGGAATTGCTCAATGGCTCAGTGCCCCTCCTCATACCCACTCCAAACTCAGTCAACAAGGACGGCTACAATCAGGACAAATTCATCCTTAATCCTTCGCTCACTCATCCTAACCAGCTGCTCTGGTTCAAGTTCTTAGGTAGTTATATTTTCCTGAAGGTCTATTTTCAGGGACTTTAAGTCACCAACGGCTCTTTGTTTCTTGTTTGACACAAAAAAGAAATAATTTTCTTAATTTTTCTTCACTTTGCAATACTAGTGAGTCCTCTGGCCTGGAGAACTCGCTTGCAAATAACTAATTTTACCAAGGGCCAAAGAGCAACTTATTTCTATCTGATCCTAGAAGAAGGTAACAGGAATAGGCCTTTTAAGGATACTGATTCTTATAAAATTCCCACGAAAGTATCACAAATAATAAATAATAATCGTATTACTTGAAGTTCAAAAGAATTTCACAGCTTATCTAGCCTACTATGCCAAATTCAAGTGTCTACAATTCAAAATTATAACGGGAAACTTTGAGATTTACATTAAGGCCTATAAATGGAAATATGATTTTCATATGTGATCATGATTCACAAAAATTAACAAGCACCAAATTATTAAGAACCCGATAGGGTCTCATTGAAATCGTGCCGGTATCCATATTGAAAGTTAGATTCTAGACTCTTGAAACTTGGTAGTAAATCAATTACGATGCATGATGCATTTTTTTCAAAAATCTATGTATTTTTTTCAAAAAACAATGCATTTTTTCAAAAATCGATGCATTTATTTTATTTTTTTAAAGAGTTAAAAACGTTGGGGGTGTAATGTATAGAAAGAAAAATTCCACAGCTTCCTCATAGTCCAAGTGAGATCGCTATTGATTTTGGGGTTTGGGGTTGAATATAAAAATACTTATGTTGTAAAACAAATTTCCACTATAGGCCTCTAGGTTAGTTTTAGCTAGTGAAAATCAAAACATTGGACATTACGAAGGCTGATATTAGCCCAATATTATCAACTTCATTTTTTTTCAGTGCAAGGATGACCTTTTCATTTTTGATTGTTTGAAATCTTTTCTCAAATTATTTTAAATTTAAAAAACAGGAAAAATATTGAAGCACGATGCACTATGAGATGTGTTGAACAAGAAGAATAAACAAAACTCTTTTTCAAGAATTGCCAATGTGCATTTTTTATGAATCAGGAAGCATGTGATGTTTATAGAAATTATAGAACTTAAGTGGTGCATATCAGCACAACTGATAATAATAATAATAATTATTTTTTTATGTAAATTCGATGGGTCTTGGATACTCCGTTGTATCAGTTTATTTATTTAATTCACTCAAGCTATTAATTTCTTATATTGTTTTACATTTTTGTTTTTTATGGCTGAATAATATTGTTTGAAAGTCGATTAGTGTTGAAGCTTAGCTTTTCTGCAACAATGTATATTTATCAAGTTTCAATTATTTATTTCAATTAAATTTTTCTCTGAATATCTAACCAATTTCCTGAGGAGTTCATTCACATAAATATAGAAGCACAATAATAATAAATATCAATAAGCGCTAAATTCATATATTATTTATCACTTCACTATAAACAAAGGTTGGCGAGCCGTTTAATTTGGGGTATAGTGTGAAGTTACTATAATTCTACATCCATAATTGCTATAAATCAACTTGAATAAATTAGTAATTAGTGTATTGATAATGTGAATATTATTACGGGTTCTACCTCTAAGATAACGCTGTAAATTAACACTCGCACTTTATTTACACCAATTACATACAACATGCATTAATGAGTATGTCACACAAAATAAATCAGTCATAAACGAATAAATCAATAATGTTCAGCTAATAATGAATTAGTTATATTACTGTTCCAAGAACTAAATAATAATTCGTTAATAGGCTGATCAAATATTAAATAATAGCTGTTCAATAATTCAAGAAGAAACGTCTAAAACATAAGTTGAAACACTTACATAGCACAAGTCTGTCATCGTATTACAATAATAACAATGAGTATTTGTACACTTGCAAAAACTGTAAGGAAGTCTCACTAATACAGTTACAATATACTGCGTTTATCACTTTCACACTGCCACTTGTTATTTCAACGAAATATGAGCAATGAATGAACTGGTGTTTACATGAGCATCCACTTTATATAAGTTTTTAAAATTCCAGAAAGAACGAGAGGGTTCTCTATGTTTCTATAAAAATCTAATTACTCAGATAAGAGCCGACTAGAACATTCTGGATGGATTGCAAGGCGAGGGGAGAGAATAGGGGGAGTAAACAAGACAAGCTCATTATAGCTTCACCGGAAGCACTTATTGAAACAGGCAGATAACGCTGTAAATACTTCTTTCTTTCTAGCATTTCATAGCAATATTATTAAATTAACGAAGTGTATTATAACTAGGGGCTTGTAGGGGCAAAAGCCCCTAAAAAACCAAAATACATAAATTTTTTATCAACCTTCATTGGTCATTTATAAATAAGCAATGATTTTCTAGCATTATAATATAGTTTACAACACAAACTGTATACAATATATTATATACAGTAGATACATTTACATTTAAATGGTGGTTTTTAGGGACAATAGCCTCTAAAACAGTAAACTTTTTTATTTTGAAAATAATAAGTATAAAAAACAATTAAAATTTGGTTTAATTCAAGTTTTATTTACATGAATAGAAATCACTACTTGGTTCGCCGCTCGGAAATAACAAAGGATATAGCATTGGATCACAGTGTGGGCTCAATATTGATAAAAGCTTAGGCCCACTTTGGCGGTTGTAAATTACTACATGACGATTGTGTGGAGGTTCACCTTCTTCTGAATTAAACACTCCAGCAATTTCATCTGCGGAAGGTCTGTTGAATCTTCTAATATCCATCGAAATGTTGTCTACGAATCGAAGTTCAATGTTTTTAATGCTTTCATTAGTCATCATTTCATTAGCTTTTCTATAAGTCTGGGAATATGGGTTATTTGATAATATGTCAGACAATTGAGTTACTATTTCCAACTTGAGGGCACTATTTTCTGTTCTTTGTAGTCTAAGATTATTTGCGACTGCAGTATCAATGAAATATAACTGACCGTATGAAGGGGCTTGTTCATCACCTGGTAATAAGTCCGAAATAAAACGGTGAATTTGACCTTGGACTTTAAAGCAATATGGTCCATTGCCTTGAACTTCTTTTTTCGTGGCAGAGAGTGAGGCAAATGCCATAGCACTATTATACTGTCTTATGTTTTTAATAAAATGTCCATTCCTAAACAACTGTTGTAGTTCATTGTTATTTTCAGGTTGTGGTAGATGTATGAGACCGTTATGGCAGCAAGAGTTGTAGTGACCATTTGTAGACTCTTCAACAAAGTGCAACGCACCACAATGCATACATTGATCATTCATCAAGCCCAGATTGTGTGTTGGTATCTCGTTTATAAGTGGTAATCTAAAAATAGGAGTATCTTCGACGTCATGATGTGGTTGTTCATTCCTTTCCTCATTATAAATTTCTCGCCTACGCTGTCGTCTGTCATGCTGATTTCGAAAGCCAACACCTCGGCGACGCGGCCTTCCTCCGTTGTTCATTACTAAATAAATAAAGAAGAAATACGATAAGATAACTATAGATCACCATAACTAAAAATTATACATTGCTGTAGTTTAAAAGTAAACAAACTGAATTCATAAAAAGTACAGCTGGCTATGAGTACACAGATATACAACTATGACAACTCTGTGGCACAGCTGTTTTAATTTCATAAGATGTAAACAAATTAAACCCCATGTTGTTTTAATGGGAAAAGTTTTATTCTGTTGCGAATTTATGGTGAAAAAATAAGAAAAATGAATAGTTTTCCCTCAAAATTCACGTCAAGACCTTTAAAATAAGACCCCTCCCATCCTTCTACGGCCATCCAGTCACTCACAATTTCTTTACAAAAATTTGACTTACGGAATTATATATTAAGATTGTAGTATATATGCACGCTATAGAAGTACTGTTTTAGTCAATATTTCCAATTTAATCATTAGCCTATTATTAATTTCTCTAAGTAATTATTTCTTCATTAGTAATTAACCAAGTTTTCATATTCGTTTTAAAACGGCTTTAAGTAATTTCTTCTAAAATTTTTGCCGAAAGTCGATTGAAAATCTTTGGTCCAATATAAAGAAAGGATCTGTGGCCGAACGCTGTATTCGTCCTTGGGGTAGTCAAGTTCACATTTCTCACTCTTGTATTATGCAGGGGATCGACAAACATATTAGATTAGCTGGTGGAATCTTCTTCACATTAGAGCACACAGAATGGATTAATAGCTGTCTCACACTCACTACCGTACATCACTATCTATATATAATTGATTTATCGGGAACTGAAAATGTCTGAAACCTATTATTTTTAGAATATATCATTTTTATTCTTATATTTATTTATTTATAATTTTATCTTGTCAAATTATAATATTCCTCTCGTATTTTAGGAATCCTATTGGGTGTAGCAATGCGAACGAAAAAGCCGCTAGCACTGCCACTGTCGCCTCTGGTGTGGAAGTTGCTAATACAGGAGCCGGTGACCATCGTCGATCTGGAAGAGAACGACTGCATCTACGCCAGGAGCCTGATCGGAGTGCGCGATATTCATCTGGCCGGCGTCACTGAAGCCAACTTCCACGAGGTAATTAAATCAAACCAAGTCGAACTTTATTTCCACTATAACAATACAATAACACAATAATATTTGGATAGCTCCAAAGGTTGCAATACCTGTACGGTTGGGAAATGAATACTAAACAAAATTAAACGTGTGATGTAATATGGATTTCTATCGCCAATGATAATACAATAATTTCAAACAACAAAGGAATTAGGAGCTGCAATATTGATACGGAACAAACGTGCTGCTTTGACTTAT
Organism: Conomelus anceps; assembly: GCA_948455865.1. NCBI lineage: Eukaryota > Metazoa > Arthropoda > Insecta > Hemiptera > Delphacidae > Conomelus > Conomelus anceps. Next base: position 151,849,703 of record OX418216.1, read on the forward strand.
AATTTGAAAGCTTATTTGTATCATAGTGACATACCATAGGAGCTGCAATATTGATACGGAACAAACGTGCTGCTTTGACTTATAATTTGAAAGCTTATTTGTATCATAGTGACGTATCATAGGAGCTGCAATATTGATACGGAACAAACGTGCTGCTTTGACTTATAATTTGAAAGCTTATTTGTATCATAGTGACGTAGCATAGGAGCTGCAATATTTATACGGAACAAACGTGCTGCTTTGACTTATAATTTGAAAGCTTATTTGTATCATAGTGACGTATCATAGGAGCTGCAATATTGATACGGAACAAACGTGCTGCTTTGACTTATAATTTGAAAGCTTATTTGTATCATAGTGACGTATCATAGGAGCTGCAATATTGATACGGAACAAACGTGCTGCTTTGACTTATAATTTGAAAGCTTATTTGTATCATATATCAGCTGCTCTATGAAATTCCTGCATCTAAACACATTTTAAATCAAATCCATTTATTGTCGCGTACAATTATTAACATTTGTAAAGGCCACGTCACATTAATACGAAGTTTAAATAAACTATTTTTTTAAACAACATCAATATTATTGTTAAAAATTCTCCATATTAAAGCAAAAATACTCATTGATATTGTAAGAACGATTTCCAATTAAAAAGTTTTTATTCTAAGTTTGTATTTTCTGTCAGGTAAGACTCATGAAAATTTTTAAAAATATAATGGCACTAGCCTTAAAACTCACATAACTAGACTTGGACTTAGCAGTATTCATTTCCAAGGTGAACTTGTCTCGTATATTATATGGTAAAAGTAATAGTATCATAAGTGAAATTTGAACATTGATTTTGGAAAATGTAAATGGAAAATGTGAAATCGGATTTCAAGGTGCACTAAATCGAGTTTAGAGGAAGCTATGTGCTCGACGAACAGTGTTCGCTGGAATTATCTGATGTCGCCGAACATTGTTTGGTGTTGGTTTGGTGTGGACGCCTTCTCGAACATTATGATCGGTGTGGTGGGAACCTGTTGTTGGTCGTCACTGTTCGCTCACAGACCGAACATTTCAATTGAACTCATGAACATGTTCGATGACCCATATGTTTAATGTTTGTCCGTTTTTTGTATTCGCCAACAATGTTCGGCAGACATCTTCGGTTGGTGGAGACGCGGCTTAAGACTGACACACACACACCTACTCTCTCTTATAATATAGATTAAGTACTACAGTGATACAATAAATTATAATTCCTGTCCTTTTTTCAATCTTCTGAATTGCAATCTTGTTTACATGAAAGTTAAATCTATAAAGACATTAAGAGAACTTAGAGCACTTTCCTTCCGGATCAGTAAAACTGAAAGTAGAAAAAAAACAGCTTTTGTTGAATGCATTCTATTATTGTTAACCGACTTCCAAAAAGAAAAAGGTTCTATATTCGACCTGTTTTTTATTTTTTAATGTTTGTACATCAATCATTCAAACACTATTGAACCAATTTCGATGATTTTTTTATCCATTTTTTTGACCATCATTCAGCGGTGGTCCCATCCGATTATCGCAAGGATCGGCCAATACTTAGCCCAATATTAAACAAAAGGGAGCATTCTTCGATGTCTTCATTTCAATCTTGTTTGAATAGGATAGTTTCACACATAACCGCCAGTCGGATAAGCAGTGTCGTTTACCAGGCTGGTCATAGTATCATATGGAGCGCTTCACACCTAACCGATTTTCGAAACATATGATGCAATGTTATTATTGTAGTATTCATATAACTTGGCAGCGTGTAGCAGATGGGAGAGCTGCCAAGTTATATGAAAACTACTGTATATCGGGTGAACGACATCGGTTACTCAAATCCGGTTATGTGTGAAACAAGCTTGTAATGTCCCGTTTCGACCAATCAGCTGAGCTTAATTTTAAGAATAAGAATAAGAAGAATATAATATTTCTGTTCATAAATGAACATTGTAAATAATATTTAGTTGATGTTATAGAGTGGTATGAATAAGGTAATAATAGTTTCAATCATGAGTTGGAGTGAGAACTGTCTTTGAGATCGTTAATTTCAACAAATAGTTGATCAATGTTCTCAACGTTATTGATTTAAAGTGTATGTATATTCTGAAAGGGACTGCATTAAAATGACGAATCAAAAATCATTTGACTTTAAAGAAGCCTTTAGCTATTATAATAATTTTCCGGTAAATCACCAGATTGTAGTATTATGTCTCCTGATCACAATTATCAAGTTTTTAAGTGTCGGTCTCAATTAAATAATTAATTATTCAATATTAAAAACTCACCTTTTGAACATAAATACGGCTCTGAAAAGCCTTTATAGTACCTTAAGCATAACATCATAGACGAACAGATAGTTAGAGCAATGGAGTGCCATCAAGGATTAGTGCCAATGGATTATATCAGTGCCATCTACATCAGAACATCAATGGAAACTGGAATGGAACTGCATAACCAAACCTTTCCTAACCTGGCTAGATGTGACTGAACCACCTCTGTAAATATTTAAAAGGTTTAAAGGTAAATATTTAACGGTATTTCAAAGGTGGTTCAGTCACATCTAGCCAGGTTAGGAAAGGTTTGGTTAAGCAGGTCCATTCCACTTCGTTCCATTCACGCAGACTACGCTTCTGCGCATGCGCGAAATGTTCGCACATCCAAAAGCCTAAAACCACAGACAACTAAATCTGTTGTTCTGTAATCTGTGCTAAAACCCAGGCTGTGGCTAGCTGGCTACAGGTTATGTATAATTATGTGCGATGCATCAAGTGATGAGATTTTGGAACAAATTGAAAATGCCTTTATTATTAAGTAGATAAATTGCATGAGTAAATAATTAATAAATTAAAATGCAAATTATTGTGTTACAAAGATTCATGCATTCTAAACACTCAATTAAAGTTAATTGCTGAAGTTAGTCATTTTGGGGCTCTGTTCGAAAGGTAGGTTTTCAATATTGAATAATTAATTATTTAATTGAGACCGACACTTAAAAACTTGATAATTGTGATCAGGAGACATAATACTACAATCTGGTGAAGTTTCAAGTGATTTTTTATTTGCTAACATCTGCGGCACAATTACCTAATTTTCCTAAATTATTGATTGGGTTAACAAGTAACTTCTGCCATCTTTATAACCATCTTCATGATTATTCATTTAGAATAAATGTATGGTATTACAGATGATACCTTTGGAGTGTTTTGAGGGTGCTAGTTGGACAGGAGCCCTAGTGCCAATTGTTCCTGGTGGTCGCAGTATACCGCTGGCATTCCACAATCGAGCTCAATATGTGGCCGAAGCTGTCAACTTTCGACTACACGAAATGGATCTACAGGTATACTAACCCAATCTAATATATTCACTACTACTCCTCCCTATTTTTATCTTATCCTTTTCTACTAATAAAATATTTTTAAAAAATTATTTGACTATTATTATTAATCGTTTGTCAACAAAGTCAGCTCAGGAGAGCCAATGTCTTGTCTGACCGCCGTATTTGCCAGCATCAAGCTATTCAGAGTGCATCTAGGAAACGAACTAGCTTAACACCTAAGGTTTTTGGTTATAAATGAATATTTTATATCCATTTTAAACTAAATCTCAGCAAATACATAATTATACATATGAGACTACATGTCTAAAACTACCAAATATTACATTTTTATAAACATTTTTTGCGTGAAAATTAACAAACTCCACTATGGCATGATTATGTTCAGGCTACATTGAAAATTCACACTCAATATTGTCACTTGGAAGAAACACTCCCTAATTTCAATTTCAAAGTGTTTCACAGCGTTGTCTGATTGATATTTGGCACTAAAGAAGTTTTGAAAAAGGTTCAAAACATCAAATTTTGTAGATAACTTTGGAAAATTTCCATATTTACCATATTCTGCGAGTAGAATATTTGATTTTTTTAACTTTTTGACTAACATCCAAAACAACTTAAACTTAATACGAGGTAAAAGTTTTCTTACATGTGGCAAACATGTTTTCGGGATGGAGCCCATCATCAGTGCCTGGATGATCTTGCAGGTCTCTTGTCAACCCTGTCATTCAAACGGTGTTTGACGGGAATGTCAGTTGAATTAGGAATTAGCTGCAGAAGGTGGTTGAAAAGGGTGTGTGTTTGAAATTTGCCTGTTCATTAAGGATTCTGTGCTTTTGTTCAATTATGTGTTTATAGATTTCAAATTGTTCAGGAGTGTTTTTTTGTGCCTTTTTAAAGTGTTTAGTCTTGAACAGTTTGAAATCTATAGACACTGATCAAAAGCACAACATCCTTAATGAACAGACCACTTTCAAAGCACACACACTTTCCAACCACCTTCTCAAAATTCCAACCTCCATGTTATGCCTCATGGAAGAAAAATTCAACTTCTTATCAACTTGAAATAATTGTTCTGCATTCTAGTCGAAAAGTGAAAAAAATAGAAGCTTGTTCTACCTCTTCTTATTTTTTTCTTCTGCTTCTGTTTCTGCTCCTATTTCTTCTCCATTTTTTCTTCTTTCTTGTGCTCCTCCTCCTCATTCTTCTACTTTTCTCCTGCCCTCCTCCTCCTTCTCCTTCTTTTTCTTCTGCTTCTCTCTTCTTCCTTCTTTCTTCTTCCCTCTTCTTTCTTCCTTCTTCCTTCTTCTTTCTTCTTCTTTCTTTCTTCTTTCTACTTTCTTCTTTCTTCATCCTTCTTTCTTCTTCCTTCTTTTTTTCACCTTCCTTCTTCCTCCTTCTTCTTTCTTCCTTCTTATTTCTTCCTTCTTCTTTCTTCTTTGTTCTTTCTTCTTTGTTCTTCCTTCTTTCTTCTTCCTTCTTCCTCCTTCCTAGTTCCTTCTTCCTCCTTCTTCTTTCTTCCTTCTTTCTTCTTTCTTCTTCTTCAGATGTGAGTTCACAAGCATATATGGAATATGAGGAAATTTTGATCCTGACACAGGCCAACTAATCACATTAAATACTTGATTGTTATTTAACCTTTATGTTAGTTATTTGTTTTATCAGTTTTTCTGTTAACTATCTCTAGCTCAATAAACAACATTTGTCTGTCATTATATTCTAAGTTTATTGTTTAAAAAAATTTAAAACAAAAATGTTTAATATAAAAGGTTAGAAAGTGATGTCAATGCAGCTTACTTTATCATCATCATCATTTATTTATAAAACTAACTTCTTCAGACAACATCAAGTCATTACAAAAACAACAGCTGTTCCATAAATTAAAACTAACTATCTCTATCTATAAAAGGATGATACCCTGACTCACTCATCAACGCAGAGCCAAAACTACTAGGCCTATGAACTTGAAATTTCGTATGAACAATCCTTATAGGATTTCACCGTGCAATAAGAGAGGATTTTTCAAAATTCGCAATTTTAGGGGTGTTTTTAGGGGGTTAAAGTTTTGCCTATGCAAAGCACGGGTACATAGCTAGCTAGCTTACTGGGATCTTTTAATCATATGGAAAATGATTTGAAATTTTTCGATCTGCTGTACACGCTGTTTCGATGGTCAAGCTGTTTGTGTGTTTTGCAAATCATCATTTACCTACCCTACTGAACTTGCCGGCCAAACAGCTTAAAGGAACAGCTGATAGAAGTCAACAGTTTTTAATCATAGCGGCTTTATTTACGCTGTCTGGAACGCAAAAACTTTGCATGTAGGATACCGTGCAGTCGGAGCCTTGCAGTATGTAGGAAACATATGACTGGGTATGATGAAATGTAATTATGCCGGGTTGATGACATCTGTTAACCAATGCAGCTAGAAATTTGAAATGTATTCTCAGTAGGAGGTGGCGAATAATAAAATAAAAAACCTAGCTTCTACCCTAATAGTAGTGGAAGGTTGAAATTTGAAATGTATCCTCAGTGGGAGGTGACAAATAATAAAATCAAGAATTTTTTATGAGAACGCAGCAACGCGCGTCGGGCCAGCTAGTTATTTTTATAAAGTAATAAATCAAATAATTCATTTCATAGATCTACACCCAGCATATTCCATATATGCTTGTGCACTGAAATGAAGCTCAGTTGAACGCAACAAATTATTTAAGGCAAAACATTGTCTGCAAGTGAAGGAAATCTGATTTTAAGTAGCACTTACTTCTCACTCGTTGTTTAAAGGCATTCACAACACAATTTTTGCATAAATTACTATTTCCAATGACTCTAATAATCACTTATCTCTAATCTTCCAGGTAGCAGCAGTCCGCGAAGGCATGGCCTGGCTAGTGGCGGTGCCACTGCTCAGCCTAGTGACAGCCTCCTACCTGGAGCAGTTGGTGTGCGGCCTACCTCGCATCTCCATTTGCCTCCTTCGCCGCATCGCCTACTACCGTGACCTCAGCGAGGCCCATCAGCTGGTGCAGTGGCTGTGGCAGGTGTTGGACACATTCACCGACCAGGAGCGCGTCCTGTTCATGCGATTCGTGTCGGGCCGATCAAGGCTGCCTGCCAATCTCGCCGATTTCTCGCAACGGTTTGTTGGCTCTTTGCTATTATTACTAGTTTTTAAAAATATATTATAAACCAAATCACATGCTCCCTCATTCACTCACAATAATTCATACTGCCGCACGCTTGAAACTTTATACTCCTAAAATAATTGCTCAGTTGGAAAGAGTCTTGGTTTAAAGTCAATTATTCTCAATAAAATGTTCTTATAAGTGGAGCTACATGATTATAATAAGTCCCTCCGCATTCCATATCTTAAGAGTGATTCAATCAGAGTGATAGACTGTCTTTTTTTTAAAGCAAAATCCAATGAAGTTTCATAAACTTTCTTAATTTTGTGATTATATTGGATATTTGTTTATCCCACTTGATAAGTCATCAACAATCAATCCCAAATATTTAATGCGATCAACTCTCTCTCATGTGCAGAAATTATCAAGCTGAGTAGAATCATGCAGTTTGAATTTAGAAATTCAAAATTTTAGAAAATCATGCTTTTGGAAAAAATATCAGTATTTTGTTTTTCCAAGTAGTTTTAGTGATAAATAAGTTTAAAAAATGAATTGGAAGTTTACTAAAAGTGAAATTGATGAATACATTTAAAAAGTGCAACAAGTGATGAATCTATCAATAAAGTAAATTCGTATGGCTTTTCGTGGTGGGGAGACCCCTACGGGTAGTTCCACCTCGCCGCTTTTTTAACGACTGCTTTTTTTTATGCAACCGGGACCGACGGCTTAACGTGTCCTCCGAAACACGGGAGTGGCTCGAGAAAAATATCTTGTACTCAACTGGGATCGAACCCAGGACCTTTGGCTTATCAGACCAGCGATACGCCGACTATGAATGTATCAATGTATCAATTACAATCTATCAATGAATAAAAATCATAACTTGCACTCTCCTGAAGGAAAACAAAATACTACTTACCTATCATTTTTCAACCAATAACAATCCAATGAAACAATAATAATGATAATTATATGTTAAATAAATAAATATTTCCATAAATGAATAGATATTACGTAATATTTTAAAAAATAACAATACCCAACTTTGACCTGAAAACTGAAATTTAGTGTGAATGTAAGTGTAAGATGTCAACATGCCTCACTCTAAAAGACGCGCGCCCGGCGTGCGTCATGTTGACGCGCGTCTTCGACGCGCAGTATAAAAGACACCATTTGCTCCAATACACTTAGAGACGTGCGTAAGCCGCTCATTTTGACGTGATTTAGACGACGCGCGTCAGGCGCTGGTGTACAAAAGGGCTCAAGCTTTAGCATTCAATGCAAACAAATTAGATTACGACGTGCGCCCGGCGTGCGTCATACGCTGCGCTGTATAAGAGGGGCCTAAATTGTGGCTCGCGATCGCGACTGAAGTGGCTCTGTATATGGGCCTAACAAGTTAGGTAACCATGGCAATTTGTTAGAACTCTAGTTGGAAGAATGAATAATAAGACTTGAAGTTATCACAACCACATTTATTGAAAACGGTGAGTTACTAGTTTCGGTTGTTACACCATTATCAATCAGTTGGAAGACCTGCGACATTATATTACGTATTTGAGAATGTTTTTATACTAAACGCAAATAGATAGATAAGCTGCGTTCTCGTAGGTCCTGTTTGTAACGGTGACCGATTAGATTGGCCAGCAAAAAAGACACTGTTCTCTGCTGAAAATCACTTACCGGTGGTTCGGAATCCACCTAAAACTGTAGGTCCAACTCATCAATCACCATCATCCAACTCATTACCCACGCACAGGTCTCAGACCTATGTGGGCTTCATCCCAAAAAAAAAAAAAAAATAGAACTGGCGGGTGATGACGGCATTATATGTTGGTGGTATTGGTAAGTTTCAAGCAGTAAAAAAGTTCGTTCGAACTATTCTGCTTTGTGTTTGTTTTCATTTGAAATGTCATCATAACTATGAGAAATGAAAGTGAATACAATAAAATATATAAAAATAGAATATTTATCAAAAATAAGGAATAAAGACGAGTAGCTCCAATTTAAGCCTCTGAATCCTTTTAATTGGACAAGTAACGAATATTTGTGTTTTTGTTACACGTAAGTAAAACCTGATTTTAAAGTCATATGATAGACACATCTCCAATATTTAGAATAAACATAATATGCTATTTAAAGCTTGATCTTACCAACACCACCAACAGATGGTGCCAGACGGACCCAGCAGACACCACCATCACCTGGCAGTTCTATTTGCGTTTACTTTAGTAGTATACTGCATTACATAATTTTCATATTCATTTATTTTATTAATATTTTAGTTGAATAATTTATTTATTAATTCAATAATTTATTTGTCCAGTTCTATAGAATCTATACTGCATTACATAATGATCATATTCGTTTTTTTTTTTTTAATTCAATTCAATTTTATTCGCATAACACACAATACAATAAAACAAAATATAGATATATATTTCAATATAAAATAACATAACATTAAATAAGGAAGTAGGGCTATTCTGGTGTGAAATGTAAAGCCTTTCCAACTATGGTTACACCATGTACAGTAGAAACAATTAGTCTGGGCGCGTGGCTCTGGTTTCACTACTAGCCGTCCTGTTAAAAGTTGACTAGTTGACCTTGAAGACATCTGCAGCATCGCACGGGCCACATGTTTTTAGAAATGAGCGATAAACACTCCCCTCGCCATGGCTGACTACCAAACGGCCGTGCGCCCAGACTAATTGTTTCTACTGTACTAGGAAAGGTTTTTGGGAGGGGTATGGGAAGAGGGAATAGGAAGGAAAAGGAGTATTGTAGTCATCCAGTATCATATATCAGCAAGCAAGCACACAATCAGAAAAGCCTGTTTAAATTTAATTCACAAATCAAAAAAGTATATGCTCTTGATCCAGGTGATATTTTTTTTGTAATTTTATTGTTGCTGATGTTATGTTCAGGTATTTTGTTGATTATTTTCGAACTAATGTAAATTAACTGTCTCCTGATGGATTCAATGTTGGTGTCATATGTTTGATATTTATTTGCAGAGGTTCTCAAAGTATAATGCCTGTTGACTACGTTATTAGTGTAAGAAAAGCTTGACTTGTTTTTGATTATATATTTCTCCACATTCATCACGTACAATTGTCTAATGGTCAGCACATTAAATTCAACAAAAATCGTGTTCGTTAGGTACAGCCTTGGTTTATTGAGAATCGATTTAATTATTAACTTTTGCATTACAAAAATATCTTCTATATGACTATTCTAACATCCTCCCCATACAGTTATACCATACTGGATTATCGATTGCACCAGTGCGTAATAAAGCATTTTGAGGTGATTTGGACCACGTATTCTTTTAGCTTCGTAAAATTTATATGAGAAATCTCATTCTCTTACAAATGAACTCTACATGCTTATCCCATTTCTTATATTCATCTATTAGAACACCTAGGTATTTAGTGTTATAGAGACTTTATTTACATTCATTTATTTTATTAATATTTTAGTAGAAGCTACAGTATCTGCTGGCGGCCATGTTATGTCATGTTGAATCAAAGATTTGATCAAAGACTCTACAAACCTTTGGGCTCTACTCAAGATAACATTTGATGAAAGAAGTTTGATCAAACTGGCAAACAGCTATTACACTGTCTTCTATAAGGGAAGTGATAGCCGTGAGCCGTAGCAGGTATCTGTTCAATCAGATTAGATAATCAACGCTCTCCTGGGCCCTCTTTGTAAGGGTGGCCGATTGTATTGACCATTAAAATAGACTTTGTTCTCTGCTGTAAAATCATTTGCAGGTGGTACGGAACCCACGTAAAACTGTAGGTTCAACTCATCAATCACCATCATCCAACTCATTACCCAAGCACAGGTCTCAGACCTATGTGGGCTTCATCCGAAAAAAAAATATATTTATATAATATATTATATTGGAGAAATGTCCTCTCATCAACAAATACCTCTTGAGAATGATTGTTTTGGATCTCTTCTGAGAGTGGCCGGGGGTGGGTGGAGGGGTTGGGAAAGGCAGAGGTACAAAAAAGGGTTGGGAAATACATAGATTTGCAACACAAACATTTTATAAATTGTATAAACATTACAAAGACATTATCTAACTTACTGTCAACATCAGTGCCGGATTTACCACTAGGCCGACTAGGCCGCGGCCTAGGGCCGCAAGCAAAAGGGGGCCGCAGCGTTTTGTAAAAAAAAACTTTTTTGGTAAAAAAATTGAATTTTAATTTTCCAAAATTAATTAATAATTACCGCTACTGTGAATCGAGTACATTACTTTTGTATATAAACAATACAATCTAATTAAAATAACCAATTTGGATTTTTAAACAACTTATCTTCAATTTCCAATGAAGAAATCAGGGGGAAAGTATCGAATCGACATAGATGGTGACTTTGGAGACGAGTGTGTACAGTTCAAAGGCTTTGTTGAAGGTATATTTGATGAAGAAAGGGAACCTCATGATAACAAGATTACCAAGCCTCCGAGGAATACACTTTTGGAATATCTGAAACTCATTCGTGAAAAAATATTAACAACATAATTTCCGAATATGGACACGGCTTTGCGCATTTTACTATGCATGATGACATGTAATGCATCTGGAGAAAGATCATTCAGTGTGTTGAAAAGAATCAAAAACTACTTGAGGAACTTGACTTCTGACTAATTCTAGATTGCCTAGTTTGGCTAGTTTTGATTCAAATGCTGAGCTTTTTCAAGCCTTAGACTTTAACGATTTGATTAAATATTTTGCAGCCAAAAAAGCTAGAAAAGTGAAATCACTTCACTTTATTGAAAGAAAAGTGTACAATGCAATACATATTCTATTTCTATTGAACATAAAATGTCTGAAAAAGTAGTTCTAAATCTAACAGACTGAACTATACATATAACAAATTATGTAGTGTACATGCATTGCAATAAATACAAATAAAATACCCGCAAAGGCTGAGCCTGATCGCAGGTATTAGCTTAAAACATACACTGGAAAGTAATAATTCATACAAAAACATTAGTGAAAAAAGAAAGGAAAAGAAAAATTTAAACTAAAATGAAAGTAAAAAGTGCATAGTGCAAAGTGCTTTAAGCACATAGAAACCCTAAATCAATATAATCTACAATACCGTAACTATTTATAACTTAAAAGAAAACAAAAGAAATACATAAACCCTTCATGTGTTCATCAAGAAAAGACCAAAGATTATGGAAAAATTTTGAGAGGATGCAACTTAAAAATCCAGGGAAAACTTAAAACAATATCATTTACAACTCTATTGATAATTTAAATGAAAACAAAGAAATACATAAATCCCAATTTATCAAGAAAAACAGAAAGAATGTGGAAATGTTTGAGAGGATGCGATGGAAAAACCCAGGGAAAAAACTTTATATGCACATTACCCAATGAATGATCTTATTGAAGCAGAATTTGATACAATCCATTGATCTATACTATCATGAAATTTTTTGTTTAAATTGCTTGATATGAAATGATTAGGTATCATATTAAAAAGCTTGGATGAAAGATATAGATACTGCCTCCTACAAATATTCAAATTAGTGAGTGTTTAGAGTGTAGATATGGTATTAATGATGAGTATGGAGTGGAGTGAGTGTCAATGTTAATCACTAATCCAACTTTATCCAAATTGAGAACATGACATTGACGTTTCTCAGTATAAGAGAATAATGTGAGAATTGAATGATCTAGATTCTAGAAGTTTATTTGTTGTATTCTTAATATTTTTATTTTTCAGTACCGTAGCCTATTACTTTTACAGTTCATATTATTATTTTGCTTGTTCTTTTACTAATAATGTCTTTCAACTCTGCTTATTTTAGTCTTTTGTTGTCACCTGTACATTTCCCCCGAATGAAACAAATGTTATTTAATTTTAACATTAAACTGAAATACTAATCTATAATATAATAATTTTAGCAATATTAAAAATTTTACAAATAACTGCTGTTTGCTAACATTTTGAATTGTATATTTTCTATAAATATAGAAATTGTTGTTAGAGCTGTTTTGGGGTTTTAGCCAAATTTGTAAACGAAGATTATTTAATTAGCGAATACAACATTTCAACCTTATTGTATAGATGACATTTATGTACCGTATTCAAATAGAACATTAGTGCCATTTCTATTCATGTATGTTATGCTTTGTATGTTGTACCAATTTTAAAAAGTGAAATTAAAACAAACTTTATGTAAAAATGAAATGTTATGAAATGTGCTTTATGCTTTAATTACATAATCGTGAAGTTATCGGGGGCCGCTCGGGGTAATTTGGCCTAGGGCCGCAAGTACCCTAAATCCGGCACTGGTCAACATACAATGTTAAACTGTAGGTCCACCATGTTTCCAATAACATGGCTCAAGCGGCGAGATGGAACTACCAGAAAGGGTATCCCCACCAATAAAAGCCATAAGTCAAGTTAACATTGGTCGAGTTATTTGACTCAAGTTTACTTGATCATGCAAACTTGAATGAACTTTCCCCGTGTAAACGCTTGTTCAAGTATTTTATTGCTTGTTCAAGCTTGACCCCTAGATTCAAGTGGCAAGTAAGTAATTGAACATTTTAATTTTTCAGTCAAGTTTAATGCACATGAATCAGTAGGAAGGTCACTTGACCAGTGTAAACCCACAGTCAAGTCCAATCAAATGATGATGATGATGATGATGATGATGATATGTACAAAGTATAAAGTAAACAGCTGTGTTGACTGTAGAGAGCCACTAGAGCTCCACTTGAATTCCAGCTTGCAAAAATCGTTCTTTCTTTTTGAATGTAGTGTAAACCGTGGAAAAAGAGTAAAGTAGGCCCATGTTATACGAGCAGCTTTGACGCGACAGATTTTACGTCGCGTAAACGCCAAGCCTACCCAGACATTGGACTTACCTGTGTGCAACTTATACGAGCGTTATATCTGTCGCGTCGGACCCTGTAAAGTCAGCGTCAGCGTCGACAACGCGTCCAGACCGGTAAAACGGGCAGCAAAAACGCGGCCGAAATGACGCTGTTGCTATTATACGGGCAGCTTTGATGCGGCAGATCTGCTGCCTCAGCTAAACCACCAGTGTTGCCACCTCTAGTATAAGTTATTTATTTGAAGTTTGCAGTAATTATGGTGACAACACTGCTCACCACACATTCCTCTGGCGTATTCACGTGAGTTCGCAGGTTCATGTTGACAGCATAATTTTATTGTCGTGACCTTCGGGCACCCTTGATACCGGTCGTGGCGTCTTTTCTGCTCGTATAACAGCTCCACCACCGAGCGTTTGCGTCGACGACGCGGCGTTTTTTCTGCTCGTATAACAGCTCCGTTTTTATGATCAGCGTCAGCGTTTTATCTGTCGCGTCAAAGCTGCCCGTATATCATGGGCCTTACTTGACTCAAGTAAAATTGACCAATGCAAATGCGGCTACAGGCGTTTACATTAATGTCAAATATTTTATCAAATTTATTCGACCACCATATTTGTTAGTGTGATTCCAGCCTAAAAACTGTTGTTAAATGAATCTAATATTTGAAATATGGTTTTGTTCAGGTTTCAGATAATGAAAGTGGACCGCGCCATTAATGGTCTGCCCACCGCTCAGACTTGCTTCTTCCAGCTGCGACTGCCGCCCTACAGCAGCCCTGAAATAATGGCCGAGCGACTGCGCTACGTCATCAATAACTGCCGATCAATTGATCTCGACCACTATATGCTCACACGCAATGCCGAACTCATGTCCGATGACGAATAATTTACAAAATGATAATTAATATTATTGACAAATTGACAATGATCGTCGAAAATTTCGTTGCTTGGTATTGAAAATAAATTCTACATTAAAAAATAAATAGTTCACTAATTGACATGAATAGTTATCGAAAATACGTTGATTGGTAATGAAAATAAATTCTACATTAAAAAATAAATAGTTCACTAATTGACATGAATAATTATCGAAAATACGTTGATTGGTAATGAAAATAAATTCTACATTAAAAGATAAATAAATAGTTGAAAAATTGACATCAATAATCGTCGAAAATACTAGCTTGTAATTCGGAGTTTGAAATTTGGTATCCAATCAATACTTCTTGTTTTAAATAGATTGTCATTGAAAAATGACAATTTTGTCATTGTCAAAAATGACAATGACGATTTGTCGACAATTTTGGTTGCTTTCATTTTTGAAAGTTTATTAATATTTGGTACTATAATTTTCTTATATGATATACAAATTATGTAAGATATAAAATTTAATTATATATATATATATATACGTTACATTTATGATTTCCCCTCACCTCTCAAAAGTTTTTTTAATTTATTCATTGCCAAAAAAAAAAAACATCATAGAAAATACAATAAAAATTTATTGCAAATCTTGAAATATTATAATTGTTGGTAAATCCAAAAATCATTCAGTTGACACGAACAAAGTAGAAGGATGGAATGGTGTTCGCTAGTGGGAGCAAACACTTTAAATCACATCAGTTTCTTACAAATAAAAAATATATGATGAAAAATATGGAGAAAATAGTGTTTGACAGAAAAAATCACCATCATACATCCTCTAAGAACCAGTCACTACTTAACTTCAATATTTATTTATTGTGACAAAACTACACTGAATGTGAAGAAGCAACCGATTCAAGTCCAAACCTGCTCTCTTCTCAAATTTTGAATACTTTATATTGTCCAAAACATTGAAGTTAATTTTAATGCTGAAAATTTAGATTACCAAAATTCTCCACTCGAAAAATGATAAAATGATTCCTTTTCAGTTAACGACTATAAATTTGAAAGTTCACTCAAAACGAAACACTAAAAACAGTTGAAAATAGTAATAGTTATACATATTCTATGTATTCCAGACTTTCTATCTAAAACCATATCTATTTTATACAAAGCCGTTCTTCCCCATTTAGACAATACTTTCTATTATTTAGATCTCTCTTCAGTTATTTTAAAATAACTTAGTTTTAATTCACAATAATGAATGACAAGTTTTTCTGTTATGGAGCACTGATTCAGCCTGATTCTCACATTTGGATTTGTTACGCTCTTTCATCTGGGCCAATTATTATGATAATTACAATACTATCAAAACTCTACCTTTAAATTCAACCTTTATAATTCCAGTTCTCCTTCCTCCATACTTCTTTTTTTACCCTTAAAACAATTTAGAAAATTTAAGAAATGTTATTGTTAAAATATAACAAAAATTTGTATGTTTTCACACTAAAGATTTATGTGAATATTGAGATGAGGATACTTTTAGGATACCTTCAGCTATTCAACATGGAAGCTGAAAGCGAAAACTCGAACTTAACTGTTGTAAAAACTGTAAATGAATTTGTATATACTGATAGACTATAAATATTTCAAACAAGTAACTTTGTTATTAGATTTGCTAGTTAGAAAAATGTTTGAAAATATTGTAATTTTTTAAGAAATTTGTGTAAAAGAATTTTAGTGAACCTTCTGTTGCTCTCTTAGAAAGTTGTGTGCCGTTTTGTTGTGCTAACTGATATTTTTTTAAAAATCTATCCTGTTTCCACTAATATAATGAAACTTTAAAAACACTTAAGTGGAAATTTCCACTTAAGTGTTTTTATAGTTTTATTATATTTTATTAAGTTCTGTAATGGCCGGTTGGAAAAACGTCAATGAAAATTTGGTCCCCGTTCAAACTGATCTTAAATCAGAGTAATGACATCCAGACATGATCTCCAGTCAATTTTCTAGAATCAACCCACTTATCCCCAATCAAATGCTGAGTTTTAACCCCGTATATAATACACGGGTTTTAAAACATTATTTGGTTGAAATGTGAGTTCACAAACCAATATACTACATAATTACTTCATAATGCTAGTTTGATATACCAATATATAATGATTTCGACTTATAACTTAATTATATAACTTACAATTGTATAATGGTTGTTCTACACCTTGTGAAAGGTCTTCTAACTTTGAAAAGTGCGTCATAAATTTAGGTGTACAGTTTCGTATTATTTACTATTTATTCCAAAGTAATATCCGCAGTATTTATTACTAATGGTTGAGTTCATGGGAGCCTTACCGGCAACCAGTAAATGACACCGGTCTGTGGTCTGTTAAAATTTTTCAACGTCTATGAGTTTGAATAGACCAATCAGACACCACCAGTAACATTACTGGTTACCGTATCGGTAAGGCTCCCAGGAGCTTAACCAATGTAGTATCCATTACAATACATAAAGAACTTTTAAAATATTACAATGTGATAGAATTTATATAAAGTAGTAAGTGTAAATAAATTACAAAGTAGCCAAGATGAACTTGTATCAAAAACTCTGGTCAAATTAAAATTGTCGATCAAAAACAAATGGGCCTTTCTCCAAAGCAAATCTCGAATCAAATCGATCCTGCTTTAAATGTTGGTGTTTTTCAACATTTTCATTGGCGTTTAAGCAACCGACCATGAGTGTTTTACTTGTAACAATTAATCTGAGGAAGAATAAGTTAATTCAACTTAATCACTCCAATTAAAACAATTGGATAATTCAAGTTTAACATTGTATGTTAACAGTAGGTGAGATAATGTAAGGTAAGATAATGTAATGTAAGATAATGTAATGAGGTAATTTTATTATGTACAACAATGTTTATACAATTTATAAAATGTTTGTGTTGCAAATTTGAATCTATGGGATTTCCAACCGTTTTTTTACCACTGCCTTCCCCCCTCCACCACTCTCAAAAGAGATTAAAAAAAACGTTCTCAAGAGGTATTCGTTGATGAGAGGTAATTTCTCCAATATATTTTTTATGGATGAAGCCCACCCCATAAGTGTGAGACCTGTGCCTGGGTGATGAGTTGGCGATTGGACCTACAGTTTTAATTGGGTTCCGAACTACTGGGATGCTATTTTATAGCATAGAACAGATTCTTTTTTTTCTGGTCAATTCTTTCGGTCACCCTTACAAATCTGGCTCAGGCGAGCGTTGCTTATCTTATCTGATTGAACAGATACCTGCTACGGCTCGTGGCTGTCACTTCCCTGATAATTTCAACGTCAAGGATCACGATAAAATTAGTACACCAAAGTAAAGTATAGTAAAGTACAGTTGAACCCAATAGCGCGGCGATGATTTTGAAATAAGGAAGGGTTATTGGAGATTTTGGGGCCCTTCCAGTGGGTATGGAAATACCCCCCCCCCCGTGCCAGATAGGTATAATTTTGATAATCAGTCCCTCTATAATCGTATTTTAAAAGATTAAAATTATTATCATGTGGATTGTAGGTTATGTTATTTTGATATTTGGTAAATTGACTTTTTAGTTTGTTCAAGAATATTATTTAATTGTATTAAATCAATATATGGCACCTCCTGAAAAAACCTACTGGTTTAGGAGGACCTTTGTTGTAATGATACAGTGAATAAATTGAATAATAATAATAATTGAAAATAATTCTAGACTTTGTCTAAAAAAGCTTGAATACATTCGTTTTAGTCCACGTTATTGGAAAATTTTGGGATTTTCGATGCTGTAAACTTGATTTGAGGCTCAAAAACAGAAACTTCATGGAACAAGAAATCCAGAAATCAAAAACAGTAATTTTTTACGAGTATTTATAAAAATTTAGTTTATAAATGAGGTAAAGTAAAAGCTTAAATTTGGTAAATCATTGCTTCCATGAATCGTTTGATTAAGAACTTGAACCCACTTTTCTTATATTGTTAATTCATTAACTAGTTAACAAATTTAATGAATGAAATATAAAAAATACTGCTTTTAAAGTGCTCATTAAACATTATTATAATCAGGGTTTCCTAGAGACCTTTTGCTGTCCGGGGCAGATTTTTGGCTGGAGGCTCCCTTACCCCTTCACCCTAAATACCAATTTTTAATCAGCATTAATTAATTGAGTCTTCCAGCTATGCCTAGTTGCCTACTGTACTCAAATGTATCTATCTGTGCTACTGTGCAAGTAATTTGAATTGTCGCTTCAATTTAACGATAAAATTCGAGTGTAGGTCAACTGAAATACTGAAAATCATTCAATGAAAAAGTTGTGGAAGGGCACTAGAGAGAGCCTTGAAAATAGACTTCTCTTCTATGTTTGTGTAAACTCTTGAATTCGCATCGAACAATTCACTAAAACTCGAATTCAGTAAGTAAAATGTGTAAAGATATAAGAATTGATATGACTGAATAGAGCTTGATTCAACTTGCAGCTAGAAAATACGCAAAATACAATAAAAATTTCTAATTTTGTATAAAATAAAAATTCCAACTTCTAGTAATTTTGTAATTATTTAAGAATAGTGATGGAACTCTACAAAATTGCCGGGGGGGGGGGGGGGATCTGAGGGCTCACCCCTGGAGAATTAAATTGGTTTCTCGGTCTTGAAAGTGCAACTCTAAACCTTTTTTGTTATCTTCCCTCATAGTATATTTGTTGATTGATTCATTGTGTGACAAATTTTACAATCACAATTAATTCTATATGGGTTGTTGAAGCCCATATTATCAATAAAATTAGATCAAATCTGAACAGGACTGGAATCTGGAATGAGCATTCGTAACCCGTCCGCAAAAATATTAATTTGCGCGCCTTTTCTCCTTTCAAGCTTTAGAGGTCTACACTGGAGCAGTAAGGGGCTCTGGAGGTTCCTAGTTGGGCAATTTGGGGGCTCTTATTATATTTTTGTTTAGTAACTTGCTTACATTTGCCAAATGATGTGACCCCTTGACTTTGTGGCCCGGGGAAACTTGCCCTGTTTGCCCCATCCCCTCTGTAACTTTAGGTTAGCTGTAGTAGCTAAACTCTACTAAAAGAGGGATTTTTTCTTTTAATAAAATTGAATCAATTTCTTATAGTCGTAGGCATTTTCAAGGCTCTTTTATAATTTTTAGGGGTGTCTTTTACATTTTTCGGGGACAGTGTTACGGTACCAGATTATCAATTAATTTATCGAACATTGATGTGAGAAATTGTATTATTGCAAACAAATGAAATGATAAATAAATTTGATTTGAACATAAGAAGACAATGAAATATATTCAAGTTACGCGGTTCCGATTGACGTACAAAACAAGATCACCCCACCGTTTGAAACGGGTCTGTTTAGTGCTGCTATCTGAACTGTTGCAGTAGGTACATTTTTAGTTCATTGCGAACGTTTGAACGTAATCAGGATTTTCTATCATCGGAATGCGTTATGAAGTTCTTACAAATTTGTTAAATTCATTTCGGCTCGGCCTCAACAGTTTGAACGACTTAAATCAATTCTCTCAATTTATCGATTGTTTTTAGCAGTGTACGGGCGAAAATGATGGTAGAAAATGATATTTGAAGTTTCTCATTTGACTACTAAACGTCAGCTGGTCTTTCAAGTGTGAGTGTCTGATAGAAATGGCGGCGCTTATAGCAGGTGTTCAGTATGGATTGTCATCACAAGGGAATTTAAACGAAAATAAGTCTTTAATATTTGTGAAATTGACCGATTCGGCCTACCGTGCGATTGAGGAATACATCAGAAATAAGGTGAGCTAATTTTTATCATCCTGCGTCCAATATTAATTGAGTAAATCGAGTTAGTATTTTTAGATGGTGTAACAGTTGTGTGCTAATAATGTCGCCATATTTTGCTTAGCCAATGCCAATAGTTGATCATTTTGTGAACAGTTTTGTGAAATTTCGGTTTATGATCTTGTTCTATTGAAGCATTCTGCATTTCGTCCAATAATTTATTAGCGTCCATTTATTATATAATTTTGTTAATTTCGCCACGTCAACATGCCTATCGAAGAATTGGGTTAAATTTCCATTGTAGGCCTTTAGAATGTTATTATAATCTTTAAAATTAATGTCAGATAAAAAAGGCGAGTTTTAAAAGTAATTTCAATTGAGGTGATCTTATAATAGTTGGCCTACACTTTGTGAAATGTCTTCTAACCTTGAAAAGTGCTTGACCAATTTAGGTGTGCAGTCTCGTATTATTTACTATTTATTCCAAAGTTTCGTTTTCTTATCGCTCAAAATCTAGCATAATTTCGATTCCTAATAGGTGAATACGTTCAATATCAATCATTTTTCGAGATTTTAGCTCAATCTTTGCAATATGGAGTCAGAAAGTCTGTAATATTCCAGCCTTGTAGTGGTTTCAATATCATTGTCCTGGTATCGTTTCATCACCGTTCTTGTTTCAATTATTCTACTTTCTTGTCTAATTATTAATATTTCAACTCTTCCATTCATAATATACAATATGCTATTCAGATTTTTGTGTTGAGATTAAGTTATTGGAGAGTTGAGATAAAAGAATAGGGGTCAAAGATGACATAGCTAAACTTCTCGAACAATATTGACACTTGGAACTAGTAATTTTGGCGTTTCACTTGTTTATCGTATCAATCGAATAACATTCTCTCAAATCTGAATTATTTTCCAAGCTGAATTCACCTATTTGTAGTTTCTAAACGAATATTAGCCTAATTGACTTGGTCATCGAGATCAGTTGTTCATTAACTGATCTCGATGACCAAGTCAATTTCAGTTCATGGTTTCAAAGTTCACCCTCATTTTTACTTATCTTGTATTCCAGCGATTATATGGCCGTAATCTTATTGTGTATAAAATAAATTCCCAAATCGAACTTATATGTAAAGATTTGTAGTTTGAATAATAGTTGTTGTCAAGTAGGTACCCACATAAATGAACTCTCACTGGTTGAATTACGGGTGCTCAAAGCAGGGTATATTTTAAAACTAAAATATAATAAATTGAACTAGTAACTTTAAAATGCAGTAGGTTTTCATACTGTATCTGACCATTTTAAGACTGGCTCACATTCCAGCATATAAAATATAGGTGCTCCTCTAATTTGTTACAACTTTCTTGAATGCGTGTAGACCTTTATTAGGTACATAGCTTCTATAAATTGACAAATTTTCACCGTTATCCCATTTTCGTGAATTACTGCACCAAGATTTGTTCTGAATCAAATTGTATTATTAGCATTTTAAAACATAAGTTAGTGCTGATTCATTTTATCCCTACACTTAAATAAATAGAATAATTCCACTTATAAAATTGTAACATAACTAATTAAAGCCTAACCTAACTTGACATTAAGTTGGATAATCTTACGTTCTAAAACATAATGCAAAACTTGGAATGCATCTGGTTAGCCTTGACATATTTTATCCTCCTCTGTTTTCTCCTATTCTTTTAAACATAATAAAATCACCTAATTGCAATTATTAAGTTAAATAGAACTCCGAAAATCAATTAACCTAAAATTTCATCAATTCTTGTTTCTATCTGTGATTAAACACATTAGCTGTTTTAGATTCAAGGTTAAGCGTTGGGCATATTGACATATTTTTCCTCTATTTACTATTATTAGTTGGTAAAACCCAATGTTAATGGTGTTTAATTTTGGTTCTCATTGAACAAATTCCCCACATGATGCCCTCAACCCTTTATGTTGATTGACATCTCAAAATACGGCTGAAATTATTAAAGGCAGTGACCTTCAAGTATTGAAATTCCAAGAGATTGAAATGAAAATTTATGTCTCCAAATTTTAACATATCACACAAGGTGTTTCGCAGTTGCCAATTCAGTTGATGGGCTGGTTGTATTCATCAAAATAATGAAAAAATCGATTTACAGGTTAATCGTACAACTAACCTGCTATTTAGGGATGTGATAGCTGTGAGCCGTAGCTGGTATCTGTTCAATCAGATAAAGATAGGCTACGAACTCCTGGGCCGTCTTTTTAAGGGTGACCGTTTGAATTGACCAGAAAAGAGGCTGTTCTCTGCTGTCAAATCACTTCCCGGTGGTTTGGACCCAACTAAAACTAGCTCCAACTCATCAATCACCATCATCCAATTTTTTACCCACGCACAAGACTCACCGATGTGGACTTCATCCAAGGGGCTACAACCAAGTTTATCTACTTCAATGCCTTATTGTGGTTTAAGTTTTATTCATCTCAGATACATAAAATGCTAGTACATCAATTGTATTGCTTTACAAACAACATCTCCGTTGAATGATGCCTTAGAAACAGGAAGTAGCTCAGAGGTGTGCTAGATATTATACACACTCACCTGTGCAATCAGACCCTATGTAAAGGTGCAGCTGGACTGTTAAGCATAGAGCTTCGAATTTGTTTCGGTGGGCTTGGTATGGATGCAACACTGTTAACTTGGCTCAACCTACCTCACTCCTCGTTTGCGTAGTACGCTCTTTGGACCAAAACATAATGTTGAGGTATGAAGAGTCACCTACAGTCGAAATCGGCTGTGGTACTATACATTCACTTCAAGCTTGAAAACGTTTTTTGGGTCATTTATACATACTTGTTGAATATCTGAAAAATTACTGTAGTTACCGACTTCTGACATGTTCTATTCTTCTAATCGATTTTTCAAATCATGTTACGTAAAACCAGGCTAATTAACAATTGAAAGAAGGCATTATTATTATTGTTATTACTATCATGATTATCATTAATTAGCGTATGGTTTTTGATGGTAGGGAGACTCTTACAGGTAGTTCCACCTCGCCGTTCAGCCATGTAATGGGATCCATTCTAAAATATTATATTTTGTCAAATAAAATTGTCCAAACAAGGCATTGCATTTATCTAAATGAGTAAATTAATTAAGGTAGCTGCTAACTTCCGCCAACTTTAATTCTGTAATTAAGCATTTTAGTGCCTATGTTTATATGAACTTCTTTCATTATTTTAACCAATCCCACCAAGTATAGCGCGCTCTGTCCAGTTCAATTGAAGTGGTGGATAAAATCTTTTTTAAACTCTCAAATAGAGAATGTTCCTTCAGTTTTATAAGCAATCTTGGAGATTGTTTACAGTTAATATGTATTGAGCTTTAAATTCTTGTAAACAATAAGTAAGGCCTATATTAACTCTTCCTTGAAGCCTATTTCCAAGTATTATTTATTCAGTTTTAGAATCTTGTAAACAACATTTCGATGCAAATTGTTCTTATTAACTATTCCAAGTATTTTTGTGCTGGTTTATTGTTTGTTGAAGAGAATCTTAATCTTTTCAGTTGAAAACATTCATGATCTTTATCTCAAAAAACAAAATTCAAAATTTTGTTTTGACATTCTTTCTTTGGATTGTTTTAGTGCTTTGTTTGAAGAAATTTATATTTTTCAATTCAAAGAATTGGGAAGTGATAGCCGTGAGACGTAGCAGGTATCTGTTCAGTAAGCTACGAACTCCCGGGGCCCTCTTTGTAAGGGTGACCGATTGGATTGGCTAGGGGGAAAAGGCTCTGTTCCCCGCTGTAAAATCACTCCCGGTGGCTCGAAACCCACATAAACTGTGGGTTCAACTCATCAATCACCATCATCCAACTCAAATATCATACCTATGTGGGCTTCATCCCCCCAAAAAATAAAATTTGGTAATTTTGATTCAGAGTGAAATTTTCAGTGAAAAAATTGGAGTCGGCGTAGCCGAGTTGGCTTATCGCTGGTCTGATAAGCCAAAGGTCCTGGGTTCGATCCCAGTTGAGTACAAGATATTTTTCTCGAGCCACTCCCGTGTTTCGGAGGACACGTTAAGCCGTCAGTCCCGGTTGCATATAAAAAAAAGCAGTCGTTAAAAAAAACGGTGAGGTGGAACTACCCGTAAGGGTCTCCCCACCACGAAAAGCCATACGAATTACTTACTAGTGAAAAAATTGAATTTGGATTCAATTTTGTGGAGAAAGCAGTTGTGGGCAATACCCTTTTGCTTTTTTAACTGATTGTTAGTCATGAAAAATAATACCAGATCTTGTTATCTGATTTGAGGCTGGTTAGACGTACTAAAACCCAGAAATTTATTTTTTCTAGTGTAAATTGTTTAATAAGTTGCTTATGAGGAGATGTAATTGACTAAATATGATTTGAAAATATCCTTTGATGCATCTAGTTCATTTTTTTGTCAAATAGAGCGCTAGTTTCGTCGACAGAGGACAGCTCGTAGACGTTTTTTTATATTAGACTAACAGGTTGCCAGATTCAATTGAATCTAGATTTCTAGAATGTGTAATAACTTCTTACCTCTCCTTCTCGTTATCTTTCTCCTCCTTTTTCTTCTTCGTCTTCTCCTTTTTCAGTTTCTTGTTTTTTTCTTCACCTCCTTCAGTTTATTTTTTCGTATCCCTCTCCTTCTTTTTTCTGTTCTTCATTATAATCATCTCCTTCTCCACTACTTCCTTCTCCTTTTTCCTCTGTTCACCCTGATCTTTTTTCCAATCGTTTTTCTTCTTTTATTTTTCTCTATTTGTCTTCTTTTACACAGTTTTCTTCATTTTCCTTTTTCTCTCATTCTTATCCTCACCTCCTTCAATTCCTTATTATTCAAAGTTTCATCGGCAGATAACAGCAAGAAGATGTTTATTATATTATATTTTTGAGCTCTGTTAAGGTGAAATTTCTTCTCCTACAGCTTCTATTATGTTTCAATACTTGATCTACTTCATTAGTTCACTGCTTGTTTTCTATCAGTGCAAATTATTACATTACAAAGAGAATCAAATTGAACAGTTGAGAAAAAAACCAGTCACTTCCAGATAAGACATTGGAGTGGCTTATCTTGTCATAATATTATATAGAGTGTTTTCAGTCAACAGAAATTAAGACTTCAATTGAGTTGTTAGTTATTCATTTTATTTGTAACAAAAGATTATGCACTTTGGTAGAAGAATATCGTAAGCCGTAGCAGGTATCTGTTCAATCATACAGAGATAAGCTGCGTTCTCCTGGGCCATATTTGTAAGGATGACCGATTAGATTGGCCAGCAAAATAAGACACTGTACTCTACTGTAATATCACTTCCCGGTGGTTTGGAACCCATCTAAAACTGTAGGCCCAACTCATCAATAACTATCTAATTCATTATTCATGCACAGGTCTCAGACCTATGTGGGCTTCATCCTCAGAAAAAACTGCATGGAAATACAATGTCAGGCTGAAGAATCATTATAGTATAGAATGGGGGTTTGGTTTAGTATGATCCTCTTATATGACTAGTTTAGACTTGAATGATAACTTCTTACAAAAATTATTGATAATATTTGAACTTTTGATATTATTTATTATTATTATTATTATTATTATTGCTTACTACGGTAAACCACAACTATGTAGAAATTGGGGACAGACTTTTTCTGCCAATAAAATAAATAATGGGCTCAGCAAAAATAAAGATTTGAAATAACAACTCCTCCTATTCCTCTTACTCGTCCTCTTCCTCCTCTCTTCCTCCTTTTTCTTTCTCCTTTTTATTTCCTTCTTAGTCTTCTCTTTCCCCTTTTTCTTTCCCTTCTTAGCTTTTCTCTCTTTTCCATTTTTCTCCTCATTCTTCTTCCTCCTCCATCTATCCTTTTTTCTCCAGCGTTAGAGTTTCGTTAGCTGTTTATTGCATAAGGATTAAGATTTTGAAAGACTCAACTTATGAATGGGTTTTAAGGCCTAATGAATCTCTGGGAGAGAGTGAGAGAATGCTCTCACAGAAAAAAACTTGAGTGACTAAAAATCAATGCTAGGTCAACACATCTGTCAATATTGCCTACGTCTCTTACAGTGCACTTGATCTAACTGTATAGTGTTGTTTATTATGATGATGTTATGTTTGAGAAACGTCATTTGACCAACTAGCCTCAATTGCAGTTATGAGGGCTCTGAAATTTGTCCTTGAATGGCAAATAATGAATAATAAGATTCAAAATCATTTGTCAGCCAACACTGATTGTTGGAAGGAAACTTAGCGTTTCAAATTTATGGAAGAAATAACGTTGATTTTTTTGTGTTGGTGACGAGTTAGAACAAAACTTTTTTTTTTTTTTTTGAGGATGAAGCCCACATAGGTCTGAGACCTGTGCGTGGGTAATGCGTTGGATGATGGTGATTTATGAGTTGGACCTACAGTTTTAGGTGGGTTCCGAACCACCGGGAAGTGATTTTAAGCAGAGAACAGTGTCTTTTTTGCTGGCCAATCTAATCGGTCACCGTTACAAACGGGACCTACGAGAACGCAGCTTATCTATCTGATTGAACAGATACCTGCTACGGCTCGCGGCTATCACTTCCCTAAGTTGACGATAACGCTAAACTACCACTCCATGGTGGTTCGGAACCCACCTAAAACTGTAGTTCCAACTCTCTGCTTAGGGAATTTGTTCATTATCCGTCCACTCTACATTTACTTTCCAGGTTTATTGGTTCTGTTCATTTTCTGCCTTGTTAGGAAAAGCCGTGAGCCGTAGCAGGTATCTGTTCAATCAGATAGAGATAAGTCACGAACACCTGGGTCTTCTTTGTGAGGGTGACCGATTGGATTGGCCAGCAAAAAGACTTACTGTAAAATCACTTCCGGCGGTTTAAGAACCCACCTAAAACAGTAGGCCCAACTAATCAATGACCAACTCATTACCCAAGCAGATGTCTGAGGCCTTTGTGGGCTTCATCCTCCGAAAAAAGATCCATGTAGGCCTGCTTAACAATTGGTTTATTCAAACAATTTGGGTCCGGATCGAGAGATCCAACATTACAACTCACATTATGTGTCAATTTGAATTTATCTAGTTTCTGCCAATATTAATATATTTTTCTTCTTGGTCTAATTGAGAGAACACATAACGAGAGAACAAACATAATTTAAATGAGGATAGGGTTATAAACGTGTTTGTAAACGATAATCAATTAGACCAAGAAGAAAAATATATTAATATTGGCAGAAACTAGATAAATTCAAATTGACACATAATGTGAGTTGTAATGTTAAATTCACGACTAGAATCGCTAAAATGTGGTTTTATAGAATTTTTTTCAAAAACTTTACGGGAAGTACTTTTCCCAAACCCACTTTGGAAAGAAAATAGTCATAACCTATAATTATCTTCATAAATTGAAAGAGGACTTTTCCTTCTTTCCATTTACTATTTAGTGGCTACAATCTACCCCCCCCCACACACACACACACACACACACACACACACACAATGTGAGTAGACCCCCCCTCCGCCCGACCTAAGGTTCAGTTACGCCACTGATTCATGCAAAAGAATAAATATACTGTATATGCAATTGAAGAGGGTAGTTACAAATGAATAATAAAATCTACTAAAAAAAATGAATTCTAGCAAATTTATTAGTATTACGAGGCAGGGCATAGTTTAACTTTCTTTTGATGATACTGAAGAAATCGTGTACTTGCTACTTAAATAAATAAGTAATCGTAATTTCACTTATGATATTCGATTGTTGAATGTTCTAGATAAGATAAAATTAATTTGTTCCAAACTTTGTCGATACAGATGCACTTTCAACCTTTATTACTTTTTATCACTTATTTTTAAAGCTTAATCATTTTTTTAAGTTAATTGAGCTGTTTTCAATTGTTCACAATCAGTTTTGTAATGCTTGAAATCAATTTAGCTCTAACATTTTTCAATATGAAGTCAATTTAGCTGAGTATCGGTTATAATTTTGAGTTGTATTTTTCTCCTAGTTTAGTCACTGTTTGACTTGAGAGGAATAAATCAATTTAGCTCCAATAGTCTGAATAATAATAGGGAAGTGATAGGCGCGAGCTGTAGTAGGTATCTGTTCAATCAGATAGAGATAAGCTGCGTTCTCGTAGGTCCTGTTTGTAACGGTGACCGATTAGATTGGCCAGCAAAAAGGCACTTCTCTGCTGTAAAATCATTTCCCGGTGGTTCGGAACCCACCTAAAACTGTAGGTCGAACTCATCAATCACCATCATCCAACTCATTACCTACGCACAGGTCTCAGACCTATGTGGGCTTCATCCTCCAAAAAAAAAATAAGCGTTTTAGTACTGGAAGAAGAGGAAAGAAGCATATATTAAGAAATAATTGATTCAACTTACCCCAAAGTGAAGTTGAGCTTACAAAAAATTCGAAAAAAATGAGCCCATGGCATGGGTATTTCTACTTCGCCGTTCAAGCCATGTCATGGAAAACATGGTGGACCTACTTTTTTTGGTGGGTTCCGAACCAACGGTCAAGTGATAATAAAACTTATAACATGAAGTCATTGAAGCACGGTCACTCATCCAAGCGCAGTCTTGAGCACTCGTTACTGAACACCACCGCGTGACCAATTATCATCCTTTTTAGCTGAAAATAACTTTGAAATCTCTTTAGCACCGATAGTTTTCAATAATAACTAAATTTAGATGAGTTACAGTTATAATTTAGTGTTGGCTTGTTGAAAGGTTTTATTTTTTAGGTTAGAACACTGGTGTTAAGAGGAATATTACTTTAAAAAAAATGGCCAATATCTTCGTAAAAATATGTATTTTAATAAATTTAACACTGTTTTCAGAGATATTGTAGAACTGTTCCATGATTGAATAATAACACAGATATTGTCAATTTCTGTGTTATTATTCAATCATGTATTTTTATGGTGAAATTCACGAAAATTTCAATGGTTAGCCATTTTAATAGCCACGCACAAGTCTCTGGTTCATTTAGTCATCATTACCAGAAAAAATAATTTCTTGTTGGATTATTTTCAATAGTTGGGCTTACAAACAACTGTAATAATGATAATTTACTTATGCAACAGTTTTTTGTTAATTAATCTAGAAGCTTTTCAAGTTCGAAAGTGCTTTTTTTCAAAAACCTCTAATTGGACAAATATTTAAACAGTATTATGTTCAAAATTTCCGCATTGACTTGTTTAATCCGGTTCTGTAATCAACTTTTTATGGTGATCTGTCACTCTGCCTCTGTCTTTGTTCAGTTGTGTTCTTCTCCTACTCTACATCCAACTTCGTTTCTCCTATTCCCCCTTTTCTTCTTCTGTCTGTCTTCTTCTTGCTCATTTTCTTCTTATTCACCTGACTCCTTCATATTCTTTTTCTACCTATTCTTTATTTTATTCTTCTTCTGTTTTTATCTTTTTCCCCCTGTCTTCTTCCTCCTTATTCTCTGTCTTATTTTCTTCTTCTGTCTTCTTCATTATTTTTGTCTTCTTAATTATTGTCTGTTCCTGTCTTATTCTTCTTCTGTCTTCATCTTTCGTCTTCTCCTCCTCCTCCTCCTCCTCCTTCTTCTTCCTTTCCTCCTCCTCCTCCTCCTCCTCCTCCTCCTCCTCCTCCTCCTCCTCCTCCTTCTTCTTCTTTTTCTTCTTCTTCTCCTCCTCCTTCTTCTCCTCCTCCTCCTCCTTCTTCTTCTTCTTCTTCTCATTCTCCTGACTTTTACTTCTTTTTTCCAGTCTTCTTCCTGCTTATTCATTTTCTTTTGTGTTCTTCTTTAGTTTTTCTTCTTGAATTTTGTCTTATCTTCCTGTATTTATCTTCTTTCTTTTTGTTATTTTCTGTGACTATCTTCTCCTTCTTCTGTTTCCTTCTTTTTCATGTTTCCTCTCTTCTTCTTCATCATCATCATAATCTTACATCACTTTTTCTACTTCTCAATTCTTTTTCTTTTCCTGTCTTCTTAATCTTTCTCTGTCTTCTTCTTCTTCTTTTGTATTCTTTTTTCCTCTTTTTCGTTTTATTTTTTCTTCCTCTTCTTTTCCTTCTCCTACTTCTTATTCTCTTCTCCGACTTCTTCTTCTTTTTATCCTTCTTTTGCTCCCGTCTTTTTCTTCTGTCTTCTTCACTCTTTTATGTTTTTTCTTCTTATTTCCTCTTTTTTTCATTCTTCTTCTTCGTTCTTTTTGTTATTTTCTGTGGCTATCTTCTCCTTCTTCTGTTTTCTTCTTCATCAACATCATCATAATCTTACATCACTTTTTCTACTTTTTTCTACTTCTCAATTCTTCTTCTTTTCCTGTCTTCTTAATTTTTCTCTGTCTTATTCTTTTGTATTCTTTTTTCCTCTTTTTCGTTTTATTTTTTCTTCCTCTTCTTTTCCTTCTCCTACTTCTTATTCTCTTCTTCGACTTCTTCTTCTCCCTCCTCCTCCTCCTCCTCCTCCTCGTCTTCTTCTTCTTATCCTTCTTTTGCTCCCATCTTTTTCTTCTCCTGTCTTCTTCACTCTTTTCTGTTTTTTCTTCTTATTTTTTCTCTTTTTTCATTATCTCATTCTTTTCTTTTTTCCTACTCTCGTCGTTTTGGTCGTCTCTCATGAGCTACAGGTCTTTGACTGTAAGATTATTTGGCTACCATCCAGACCAAGTGTTACTTGTTATCCCCTCCCCACTCCTTCCTCTAATGTACAAATGCCGTCTAAATCAAGCGGCTGTAGTTATATAATAATTGCCATTTGTAGAATGCCGTTATTAATTTATTATTGAGATGACACACACATGAAAAGTTTATCTTTAGTTTTACCGGATGTGGATCTTGCAGATTTTTAGCGAAATTTCAAAAAAATAATTATTTCATTAAGTTACTTGTTCAATGAGCATTTTCTGTGTTTCCCCGACTTATTCCATTTGAAAAACAGACAGCTCACTCGTCGTTTTATCCGTGTTCTTGCCACTTTCCAGGTATAGGTATTATATATTTAATTTTGGCAACGAAACTCAAAATCCATGCAACTGGCGGCAAATGTTGTTTCTTTATGAAAGTTAAACAATCAAAATTGATCAAAAAACTCT
Source organism: Conomelus anceps (assembly GCA_948455865.1). Classification (NCBI taxonomy): domain Eukaryota; kingdom Metazoa; phylum Arthropoda; class Insecta; order Hemiptera; family Delphacidae; genus Conomelus; species Conomelus anceps. The sequence continues at coordinate 151,880,801 of OX418216.1, forward strand.
AATTATTAGACAATTTACAACTGTTGTAACTTCGGAAGTGCTAGCCGTGAGCCGTAGCAGGTATCTGTTCAATCAGATTCAAGCATCGCTCTTCTTTGTAAGGGTGACCGATTGGATTAGCCAGAAAAAAGGACCATTGTCTGTTGTAAAATCACTTCCCGGTGGTTCGGAACCCACCTAATACTGTAGGCTCAACTCATCAATCACCATCATCCAACTCATTACCCAAGTACAGGTCTCAGACCTATGTGGGCTTCATCCTAAAAAAAAATAATTTAGTACCAAGACCTAATATAGCTTTTGAGAGAAAGGCTAAAGAGAGGTTATAGTAGTTTATGCAACGATTTTATTTTGACCCTTATTAAGGCACAAGTTAGATGTAAGTTATAACACGAGCGAATGCGAGTGTTATAAATATCTCACGAGTGCTTTAATGGCCAAATAAAATCGTTGCATACACTATTTTATCTACGACCACTAGTATACATTTAATTAAAACAATTACATTCTACCTGTGACTGTCAGAGATACCTAACCTCTCATCTCAAATACGAGAAGTTATAGTAGATTGTTAGGTTAAAGCAGCTGGTGTAGCAGTTTGATCAAATCAGCTGATAGTTTCACAATATTGAATTACGATATTGATTCCATCAAAAATGCTTCTGATTGGTCCAGAACCCGTGTTATAATGTAGAACCTGTACTATAATGAGCTCATTATGCAACGGGTTTCAAAAAGCATTTCGAAAAGACAGCTGTTTTGGCATCAATTGTGAAACTGTAATGGATACATTATGACATGGTCGTAGATAAATAACATTGCAGTTGGCCAAGAACACATATAATGAAAAATCACTCAAAATTTAGGCATCATAAGGCCGAAAGCATTTTTAGCTTTAACAAATACAGGATTACTAGATGATTTGAAAAAGAAGAAAGGAAATTTCTGTGGAAATTATTGGGACCGAAACTTAAAAACAATGAATTACATTTGACTTCGAATAAACTCTAAAGAATATTGAACAAATCTCAGATAGTATTGAAAAAGGATGAGTTTTTACGGTCACATATTCAGATTGAATGAAAATAGACTCACTAAACAAATATTTAACTTTTTAAAAAACAAAGACAAAATGTAACTGATTTAAACAAGTTCAACTTGATTTTAATGAATTGAGTATTACAGAGAATACAATCAATGGCAGGCCGCTTAGCGCAGTTGGTTGAGGCGTCGCAACTTCAGCTTACTGTCGCTTCAGCGGTCGTGGTTTCGAATCCCGCTCCTCCGGCTGGCATCTATGTGTTATTATTCACCTCATTATCCACACACAAGTCTCGGACACATGTGGGCATCATCAACAAAAAAATAATAAAAAATAGAAGATTCCAAAACATCCTAAAACTAGAAGAGGTACGTATCGTTCAGAAGAGAGAAGGAAGGAAACATCGGAGAGTATGAAGGAGTACTGAAAGATTCGGAAAAAAGCATCCACGAAGAAATAATTGATGCAACGTACCCCAACGCGGGTGATTTGAATAAAATATTGCATGTTACCATAAATATATAGCTTAAATTTATTAATGATAAATTATAAAATAATCTATATCTATATTTATGAATAACAGCTAAATTTTTCAATTTCGGGAATCTGGCTCTACTAGCCTTTCCGGTTCTAAAAGCTGTGCTGCTCCGGTCCCATTACGCCACTGTGGATGCTCCACTGTGCAAGCACTCTCAGATGTTGTTTCACATCAATAATAATTATTTTCTATGTCTTTTACTAGTTGTTTGATTTCGCGAATTTCAAAGTTTTACATTCAATTAAAGCACAATCAATTTTCAGTTTACTGGTTGGTGCATTCAGTTTGACTATGGGTGCGACTCTAATCACTGAATATTGTGACTGATAGCGAGTTACTGAGTTAGTTTAGTACAAACCTAAACCACCTGCACATTAAATACATCATCAACCTAAATTCATTGTTCAGTGAGCTGAATAATGCGCTAAATCACCTGGGCGAGCACACGTGAACTCATAACAGCAGTATAGGCCTACTGCAACAGTTGTATCAATTTGTTGATTACTATTGCATCTATTGAGTTGTTTTCTTGTTAGATAAATAATATTTAATACAGTTAGAAATTAAAACAAGAGAATTTCTCGATCAAAATCATTGGAAAAATTGGTATAGCTGTCCTTAGATCTTCACAGATTATATATTTTGATGGATCTTCCTTAATTTATTGAGGTTACCCAGCGATGTATGTGTGCAATTCGCTTGCATTTAAAGGATATTTGGAAGGGAAAAAAGGAAATGACTCAGGTATTCTTCTATAAAAAACATATGATTTTTAAAATAAGCTTCTCCATCATAATATGCAATTGGAATCAGATTTAATGTAGCCCTGGGCCTCTTATTCTTCTGGTTGAGGCTTCATAAATATGAATTGAGTTATCATTCATAAGAATAACATGGTTGTTTGAGAGAAGCAAATCATTTCTAATATTCCAGTTGAGTATAATAACAAGTGGTTACTAAGTAATTTAGATGATAATTATACAAATCTAATCTCCATAGTTCTTTAAATTAATTCATGAGACATGTGAAATCTGATATGGGCAATCAGCTGTATGGAGCATCATAAGTACAGGCTGGATGAAAATACTTGGTGACGTGATACAGAGTGACTTTTTGTGGAAAACAGACATGAAATAGACTAAGAGAAATGAATCAAGGGTTAGGTCTGATGATTATGTTTAATTTGGCTACATAGAGTATGTACCTCTGTGTAAACACCCTTACTTTTGGGCGTGAGGTCTACTGTTCACACAACTACTTAACAAATTCTACTTATCAGAACTATTTATAAAAAATAAAGGTATATGACCCTTAAGAATAATAAATTGGTAATCAGTTATTGTAAATGACACGTTCTCAGCTACTCCAAGGAAATTTAAAACACTAAAGATTTATATTCAACAAGTTGATAATATTAAATTTGATAAGAAGCAAGAACGCCTGTGGATAATCCAAGCAAACGTGATCCAGATTTTCAATAACTATTTATTGTAACTTATTTGGTTTCGTTTTCCTCCAATCTTTATCAAATTGTTGCTTTTTACCTTTTGAATTATATCTACTCTATTGTATTAGTGGTTATATTGGTTAAAGGTCAAAGTCATAGACTTAATAATGCAGCTTGATAATAACAGAAGGATGATATCTGAATAAACTAAAGATCATTCAGAAGGTTTCTGTACACGTGTAGTAGTGATGACTTTTAAATAAAATGAAAAATCATTATTTAATGAACCAATTATTATAATAATAATAATAATAATAATAATAATAACTGGAATAGAGTTATAATATAACTGATACACACAATATTCAGAAGAAAACCTCAGAGAAAATTTCCAAATATCAACTTTCATGTGATGAAATCAAACAAATCATCAGGATAGAGTTTTCACAGTTTCTTAGTAATTTCATCTATAGCAGTCATTCCAAAATCACTTCATAAATCCATGGCACAGCTAGAACCTGACTTATACAAAAAATTATTACCGTTACAGAAAGCCATAGTTTGGTTGTGGTCACCAGCTCAATTAGAAGAAGTGTTTTAAATATCACTGGTACCAATGAATGAAAATCTATGTGAATTTGATATAGTATTAATAATAATAATAATAATAATAATAATAATAATAATAATAACAGTAATAATAATAATTTTATAATAATAATAGTAATAGTTTTTTGTAATAGTAATAATAATAATAATAATAATGATGATGAGAATGGTAATTAAGGAAGAATTATTTTGTTTGAAAAAATGCAGTCAAACTTCTTTATAAGGAATTTCCAAATAAAGCACACCTGATAAAAGTATTATTTCGTTCATAATTTTCAATCTAGAAAAATTTGTTTCAAATCATAAAACCTATGGATTATTGTAAGTGAATGGGGGAGCATGTGATTTTTCATATGCTTTATTATATATTCATTAAAACTAGTAATGTATGCCATATCAATTTACAAGCTAATTTTATTAATACTGTACTTGTATTAATTTTGTTGTTAATACAAAATTTTAACTATTTACAGTCTGTAATAATTATAGCTTGTGAATTGTTGCTCCGGGCCCAACCATTAATTGTATATACTCTTGTAATATTGTCTGCAACGATTGTATTTTGACTGCTTTTAAGCCACAAGTGAGATGTAAATTAGGACAGAGTGTAACAAGTGTCCTAAAATTAATTGTTGCGTACAATATTTTATCCATGACCACGATTACCAATATATTACGTTTAATCTAACTTACCGATCAATCAGATAACTCACCTAGACCAACATAACTTAGAATGCGTGTTTGTTGTTCGGTTCTGAATTGAAATTCAAATTCATTTCGAAATATTTAAATCAGCTTATGTGACTATTGTATAACATTCATTTTGACACTGTTTCTAAGAAATCCTGAATTCCGATAGGTCTGACTCCTCTACTAAAAAGTGACAGTAGTGATGATTTTTTTTTTGTTTGGAGGAGTGAAGCCCACAGGTTTGAGACCTGTGCGTGGGTAATGAGTTGGATGGTGGTGATTGATGAGTTGGACCTACAGTTTAAGGTGGGTTCCGAACCACCGGGAAGTGATTTTACAGCAGAGAACAGTGTCTTTTTGCTGGCCAATCTAATCGGTCACCGTTACGAACGGGACCTACGGGAACGCAGCTTATCTCTCTGATTGAACAGATACCTGCTACGGCTCTCACTTCCGAAGTTACAAAAGTAGTAAATTGTCTAATAATTAGACAGGGTGTCTACTGGTCGGGAAAAGTCGGGAAGTCGGGAAAAGGTCGGGAATTCTGATAGGTCGGGAAAAACCGGGAAAAGGTCGGGAATTTTGAATTTTTTTTGAATTTGGTCGGGAAAATAAGAAAATTGATTGTAACACATATTTTGACATATTTTTGTTACGAGTGCATAATTAAATTGGCTAACAAGGAAACACAAGAATAATTCGATTTGTAGCTGGGAACAATTAGTCAATAAATTTTTGCAATAGAATAATCAAATGCCATTTTGTACATAGTGTACAAATAGTGTAGCTATAGAACTGTGATTCCACATACCATTATTTCAATTTATTTGGCCTTATACATTTTTGTCCAAGGTTGTAAAAACTTGAATTAGGTAATTTAAACAAGTATAACTTTTTGCAAGCAACTGTTCAGTCTCAAGCTATCTTTAATTTTTTTTAAACATGAATATTATTACAAAGCCAACTATGCCTGTTTTAATATAAGTAAACCTCAAATTGTGTGAAATAGCCCTTTAACACCTTCGATTACTGCAATTATTCCAGAAGATAATGATGATGAATTACCAAAGAGACTTATAGATAGGGCTCAGAACTCCCTGGGTTTAAAAATAATGTTATTTAAAACATTAAAATTTCAAACGATTTTCTTAAGTACCGGTAAAATGGGGTGAAGTCGTACACTTTTGGATGTTTTTCCCCAGTAACACCATAAAATGTATTCTTAAAATAATAAAAAAATAATAGTACATATTCCTTGATACTTTATCTACTTAGCAATAGTCATAAAAAAACGTTTCAAAAATCCATGCTAGTTGTAAAAAAATTAAAAAAAGTTTACGACTTCACCCCATAGGTTGGGGTGAAGTCATACACGTATCTACTTAACACTGTGTATGACTCTGGGCTAACAAAAGGTTGAGGTCTTACATTTAATTGTGTTTTTAAAAAGAAGAATCATAGTTTTTACAAAAAATAATTAAATATCAGAACATATAACTTTTTATTAAAGCACTTTATCCTAAAATTAACCTAATTTAGTAGAAAAAATTAAAAATTAGTTTTGCATTGAAAATAATATTTATGCTTATGGAAATATGTCTGTAATATAAATCTAACCAAATTTCTATGTAAATATATAAACTAACACATTGAAAATTATCTAATTACTTCACAGTCAAGTCTTTATGACTTTTAAGAAAATGCAGAATCTAGTCTGTGCTTGGACTATTATTTTTAAATCTTTTTTCCACTCTGTCTAATCTATTAAAATATTCCTGAGCAACCATCTTAATATCCAAACTATGAAGAGGCTGGCCCCCCATTCTGCACACGTTAAAAGCACTTTTTTAAGTCTCTCTTCTTCCTCGGGTTTCATAGCACTGTCCGTCGTATACACCTCAGGATGTTTTCCTCTTTTGTGTTCGCTAATCGTCATTCCAAGAACTTTATATTTCTCTGAAGCTGCTCGTAGAGATAGTTTTACATTTTTAACTTCAGCAACAGCTTTACGAAGGTTTTCTTCAGATTACAGACGATTCCTCCGGCATCCACTTGGTTTATATTGTCAAGGCATTATGTACGACTTCACGCCACTAAAGTGCGATTTTGCAAATTAAAATTCATAAAGAACACAAATGAGCCTTAAATTGTTTGTAAACACACACAGAGCATCACAACACATCAACGAACAACAATAATGAAGTTTGGTTAGATTAGTCAAGTATGATTATTTGCATCAGAGAGGTTTAATTAATATTTCAGAATTCCACCAAAATATTTAAAAAAATTCTATAATTTACATTTTTTACTTTTTATTTATTATTTTCAAATGTATATTTGGAAAATATAAATCCAGTTTAATTTAAAAAAAAAGAAGATTTTTCTGGATTGCTCCAGGTGGCATGTAGCGCAAAATTTAACATGTGATGTCCTAGTGTACGACTTAGCCCCATTTTACGGTACAAGGTCTAAGTAAATTATTTAATGGCTTGAATTTCTAAACTGCCCTCTACTAATGTTAGAACAAAATTTCACAACAACTTGCAATATGTAGCTATTTGCTATTTTGATGGAGTCATCATTCTACATTGTCCTGGAGTGGGTGATTTTCTTTTAATTGGCAGGTCAATTCCCCCGAAGGGTGACTGTTACATTTTTTTGTTGTGTTTTATAAGATTTTACTATTTTTTGTGTGAAAAAAAGAAAGCAGATGAAATGTTCCAATCTTCTAATTATTAGTGACCTCTTGTATGCGCAGTGGCGAAGGGGGAAGTAGTGACCTCTTGTATGACGGGGGAAGGGGAAATTCCTCCCCCCCCCCCCCAACGCTGAAGGAAAAGAGAGAAAAGTAGAAAAAAGGTAGAATTCTTAAAGAATGGAAATAATAAAAAAACAGTAAAGAAGTGGAAAATAGATGACAATATGTTAGAGGATATAAATTGGTAGGACAGAAATGAAAATTAAAAAATACGAAAAAGGGTAAAAAGTGAAAAAAATAAGGATAAAAAAGTAGAAGAAAATAAAGGAGAGTTTTCAACGTTGCTGACAAGGGAGGAAAATGAGACAGAAATGCCTAATCAACAATTGATTTTCTGTTGCAAATTATTGTGTACTTCAGTACTTGGTCTAAAAATGATGTTAGTTCTGAAAGGTTTTTCTGGATTCTGCAGCTTATAAATTCATGGCTGAGGACTACCATGGCAGAAAAAGCAGACTTGTTTTATTAGCACTACTTTACATTCACTCAGATAATCACCCTAAAGACTAGATCCTGGATCCTCAAAAAGTTGTTGGGAGATTTCGGCTGATTACTGAATAATTTTTCAATTGCGAATAATATACTTAATTTTTCTTGTGAATTTCATTTTTCATTAACAGTTTGTACAGTGGCGTAACTATGGGAAGGATATTACACCCCCCATCCCCCCGACAAAAAATTTAATTTTTGAAGGCCTTTGTGAGACAATTTTTGGCAAGAGTCAAAGAAGATGTCAGGAATCGCTAAAATGTGGGTTTGTATGAATTGTTATTTTAAAAAACGTTTTCAAGGAGTACACCTCATTTTTTTGGAAATAAATTTTCAAGTATCCTACTCTATGGTACCCCAATCAGGAGCAGTACAATCGAGTAGAGAAAAGTAGAAGCTTCAAGTAATGTCCGATCTCCTATTGACAATAATACAAGAACTAGATAAAATTTGCATGGACCCATAACGTGTGTTGAAGTGTTGAGTTAGAAGAATTAATCCCTAGAATTACTTGAAATGTGGCTTTAGAGAGGTAATTTTTTTTTAAATTTCTCGGGATTACCCCGAACCCCCGTTTTGGAATAAATAGCCATGTATATTGCTCCAATTTATCTTTAGAGGACTACTACTTCAAATTACAAATTACTATTCTAATTATTGTACCGAGAGTCTAACTCTCCCAGCAACATCATTGGTCATCCTCCACCCTAGACTGACTCTGTAGTTATGCTACTGCTTTGTGTGATGTAACGATACACATTAAAAGAAGGTTATTAAAATTTGTGTTTCGTAATTTTTATACTTTCTAGGTCAAGTACCTCATAATGTAATTATTTGTTGAATAAATCTCTATTGTATATTGAACAATAGTTTTATAGCAGACAGTTGACAGTCAACATTTTTGGACTAAGAATTTAGGGTGATCAATGATTGTGTTATCTGGGTGAATGTAAAGCAGGGCTAAAAGGGAACAATGGTTGTCCCTGGAAACAAGAACTCTGCTCAATGATAAATTTAAAAAGAGGACAAAGGGATTTTTTAGAAGTAATTCTTATGTGTGAAATCTAGTTAGCTCCCAGGATTCATATTACAGTATCTATTCATAGAATATCATCTTTCAATTCAATTGATAGCTGCTGTCTCAACCAATAACATAATTTTTTTGTAGTTAAGTTCATATTATGAACATTTCATTGTGATATTCCCACTTAATGTTTATATCACATAAAAACTTTAAACTTGTGAACTTGATATTTTTGCTACATTGATTGCTCTATTTTTCAATCAGAAATTAACTTATATTATATATTATATTTACAGCCATTCGTTCACGTTTCTGTTTTTTTGACAGTATGGGACGTTGTAGAGGCATTTAATAATTTTAAAACACCCCCCCCCCCCCAAAAAAAAATCTGCTGCTGGATCCTCTCCTGTGTAATTGTAAGCACCCACATTGTAAGCAAGCAAACAACATTGTAGACTAATTCACGCTATCGGTGTTGCATTTGCCTCCGCTGTTCTTAGGTTCTCATTTTTGCAAGCCCGAGGAGTCCCTTACAATGTCTAGGTAAAAGAGTCTTAGTTACTACCACCGTTTGTCAAAATGTCGTGGAATATATTGCTTGAAGTAAAATTGGTTTTATAGAACTTTTGAGGTCGGGAATTTTGGAAATGTGGTCGGGAAAAGTCGGGAAAAAGTCGGGAATTTTACAATTAGCAACTAGTAGACACCCTGTTAGAGTTTTTGATCAATTGATTGTTTAACTTTCAATCTAATCGGTCACCGTTACGAACGGGACCTACGAGAACGCAGCTTATCTCTCTGATTGAACAGATACCTGCTACGGCTCGCGGCTATCACTTCCCGATTAACTTCATTATGCAGCTAGTTTGATAATCCATGGAATAAAGTAAGCTGCATATTGACATCACTCTCTAAACTATTATTTTCACTTTATAACGCAGCTGTAGAAAAAACTAAAATTATCCATGCGTCTTCCAATTATGTCTAGCTCTTAAGTGTGTTACTTTTTTATACTTTTTTTGTGATAGATTTTTTCAACTTTTGAACTATATAGGATAAAACTTTGTAAAAATTACATAATGTTTTACAAGAAGCCGAAATTAATTGTTTTTCAACTTATAATATTTTTTGCATTTTATTTGTGATTGATTCAAACTGTATTGGCTAAAAGTTTTGAAATTAGCTGTTTTTTAACTAAATACTTATAGACTTTTCAACTATTAACTCCCCCCCCTTTTTTTATTGATTCAAGCTATAGGTGGTTGGAACCCACCTAAAACTGTAGGTCCAACTCATAAATCACCATCATCCAACTCATTACCCACGCACAGGTCTCAGACCTATGTGGGCTTCATCCTCCAAAAAAAAAAAAAATATATATATAGGTTAATACTTTATAAAATTTACATTATCCTTCTCAGGAGGTTGAATTTAGTTGATTCTTCTTCCAGTTGCTCTTTGCAACGATCACAGCTATTTATTATGAATTGAATTCCTTCAATATGAGTTCCGCCACCAGCTATAGTTAGTAACCTTGTCCTATAGCTCCCGTTATAATGGTAAAGGCTAAGAGAAGGGGTTGTCAACGGCAAGGCAATCATGGTACTTCATTCAGCGCTGATCTAGATTCAATAATTATGAATATTGTTGTAAATTATACATTATCAATCGTTTTTAGTAGAAATATTCTTGTAATAATTATAATTTTATGTGACCACAGTCAATTTACCGTTGAGTCCTATTTGATTGATTGATTGGTTGGTTGAATGATATTTTATACAAAATAATCGGCTAGATGCTGTTATCTGTCGACTAAATTATAACGGCTGGAGAATGAGGTGCTGAAGGAGGATGAGGAGGAGAGAAAGGAGAATGAGGGGCAAGAAGAAAGAAGGAGAATGAGAGAATGAAGGGCAAGAAGAAAGAAGGAGAATAAAAGTAGAGCAAAAGGAGTGATGAAGAAGAAAGAAAAATAGAAGAAGGTGTAGAAGAGAAAAATGGAAAAGGGGAAAAGCTGAAGTAGGGAAAGAAGAAAAGGAAGGAGGAGGAGAGAAAGGAGAATGAGGAGTAAATGAAGGGGAAGGAGAGAAGAGAAAGAAGGTGAGGGGAAGAGATGAAGAAAAGGAAAGAGGAGAAGAAGAAAAAGAAGAACAAAAAGGAGTGGAGAAGAATGAAAAACAGTAGAAGGTAAAAAAAAGGAAAAAGAGAAAAATGAAAAAGGGGAAGGGGGAAAACTGAAGTAGGGAAAGAAGAAAGAGTAAAAGGGAGGAGGAGACGAAGAGGAAGAAGCAAAAGAATAAAAAAAGGAGAATAGAATTATTTCTCTTTACACTCATTAGACTAATTTTCACTTTCCTCCATAACCTTTATTTTCCCTATTCTTCTTTTCCCTAATTTCTTCTTTTTTTGTAACTTGTATCGTATTATTGATTTCCATTTTGTGAATTTGTAATATTAATATTGACTGCAAGTCGTTAAATTTCACATGAAAAGTTAATATTAACAACGCAGTTCGTCATGGAACACGAAATCCAGGAAATTAATATTATGTTGGCACCTGCAAAACCCTCAAGGTTTAGCGGGACTTTTATTTGGAACTTGTAAATAAATAAATAAATTATTGATGAAGAAGGGGGGGAAAAAAAGGTGGAAAAGAATAGAGAGAGAAGAAAAAGCGGAAGAAAAGAAAATTGTAAAAGGGGAAGGGAAAGCTGGAGTAGGGAAAGAAGAAAAGGGAGGAGGAGAAGAAAAAAGAACAAAACGGAGAGAAGAAATTAAAATAGAAGGAGAAGAAATAAAAATAGAAGAAAGATGAAGAAGGTGAAGAAAAAAGAGAAGGGGAAAAGAAGAGCAAAAAGGAGTGGAGATGGAGAAAGAAAAAGAATGGAAAGAAGCAAAAATCAAAATGGAAAAGGGGAAGGGGGAATAGCTGAAGTTGGGAAAGAAGAAAAAGGAATAGGAGAAGAATAAGAAGAAGAAGGGAGAAGAAAAAGTTTCAATAGATTCATGCTTTCCAAACTTTAAAATACTCAAAATTTGAAAATTTTAAACATAAATATTGAAAATAAACTTGACTAGTTATTCAACACTTACTTATTTGTGTAATGACCATTTCGCATTGATGGAATGCTTCCTCACACACGGCTGGATGGCTGCTGTGACAGAAAACCTGATTCAACGCAAATAAGTAAGTGTTAAATAATTCATAAATAATAAATAATTTAGTGATGTTTATTTTCAATGTTTATATTCAAACATTATAAGTGAATAATATGGAACTATCAACGTTATGGTTATGGCTGTGTGCAGGGTTTTTGTTCATAATTTGTTTCCGAAATTTTTCTTGTATTTGATATTATTGAAATGTTATCTATTGCCATGAGATTAATTCTTTTTTATCAATTATTTTATCAAATATGGGGGTTCAAAGTTTTTGGTTTTTGGGGGCAATTGAACTCATGTATGAGTTATTTTGAGTATTTGTTATTTTTTTATAACTGAAAGACACCTTGGGGGAACGGAATGTCTTATTTTTTATTTCGATTTAATCATTTGTTTTTCAAAATAAGTTCTTGAAAAACTTGTTTTTACAATTTTCAAAAAATTATTTTGAGAAAACCAATTGTTTGATTGAAATGGAAAATATGTCATTTCATTGTGTAAGTTATAAAAAATTATCAAAAGCTTAAAATGACGTACGGGAGATCAATCGCCCTCCAAAACTGAAAAATTTCAAATTTGAACCCTCTTATTCCGTAAAATAATTGATGAAAAAAGTAATTTTTCATGGCAATAGATAACATTTCAATACTTTAATAATATCTTATAAAAGAAACTTGGAACAAAAATTACTACCATGAAGTAGAACCATGATGATACCGTATAACGTGATAATTGGTTTCAAGTATTAATAATTGTATGATGAAAAATGTAAATGCATACTTGCCTATTCCCAGTGCTATTCGGGTTAACTTAATTAACTTAATTGAAGTAAGGCAATATTCCAAGTAATTATCGCATGCAAATAACGCTAGATTAATTTATTATTGGGATGACATTTTAGTGAGAATGTGTGTGAGGACTGTGATGTAGATTCCCTGGGGTCGGACATTTTTTTTTTCTTTAGATCATATTTACGTCATAGTTTTACGAATTCAATTACTTCGGGTTTGTTTCGTTTCTTCGAATTTTTTCTTCAATTGGATTGCATTCCTCTTCCTCCTCCTGTTCTTCGTTCTCTTTCTCTTCCTCCTCCACCTCTTCCTTCTCTTCCACCTCCTCTTTTTTTCGTCCTCCTCCTCTTCCTCCTCCGCGCCCCCTCTTATTCCTCCTCTAGCCATTATTGCAGCTCATCATTAAGGAAACTATTATTATCGATTCTGAATTTGAAAGTTAAAATTGTAATTCTAATTGTTGAAATTATTTTTCAGGTAATTGTAATCATCTCATTACGTTTTGGTGGTAAGGTGTTTCTTTCTTGAGGAATTCTACTAGGTGCTTCGAACGTAAGTTGATATTGTACTATGAAGTTTTTAAGATTAGTAATTTTTAAAATAAATTACTAATTTCTAAAATAAAAATTGAATGTCTTGATACTACTGTAAAACTGCAAATACAATCGAGCTTATTTATACAAGGAACCCTTTGATAACGAAATCCTCTACGTTAAGAGTGTTCATGGTGTCCCTTGACATTGCAATCTTGGCAAGACAACCTCTCATTAACGAATACCTCTTTGGAACGAATTCCCCCCCAAATAACCAATTTCGTTATACAGAGGTTCAGGATTTAACATGAATTACTGTATGTTGTATTAAGGCTCTGCACAGGGTTGTTGGTCTTAATTTGTTTTCGAAGTCTCTTGTATTAGTGAACGTATTTATTAACGTTCCTACACTTTATCTTAAGGTATTCTTGAAATGTAATGTATTTATATAGGCATTTCAATGTTCCCTCGAGTCAAGGTACACTGAAGGAACTTCGAAAAAATTTATCTTAAAAAGAGATTCTGAAAGAAGGTTTATAAATACAGCCCTAGGTGTTGTTAAGATAGTGAAATGTTATATATTGTTATATATTATCATTTATTATTTTGTAAAATATGGGGGTTCAAAGTAGATTTTTTTGGTTTTGGGGAACAATAATTGATCTCACATAAGAGTTATTTTAAACTTTTGTTGATAATTTTTTCATAACCTGAAGACACCTCGGGCGAATAAAATGGCATAATTTTTATTTTGCGTTATTTCGGCATACATTTAAAAAAAAACTGAAAACTATTTGAGGTAGAGAACATTACAAATTAAGTCTTGGAAAAAATATTCTAAAAAAACTGCTTGTTTGATCGAAAAATATTTGATTTCCTCTTCCAAGTTGTCTTTTAGTTATAAAACAATTATCTTAAGTTTGAAACAACTTGTAAGGGAGATCAATAATTGCTCCCGAAATCGAAAAAAATATACTTTGAACAAATTATTGAACATTTGAAACTTTAAACATTATTCACAAAATAATTGATGAATAAGAAATTTCAGCAATAGATAACATTTTAGCATCCAATACAAGAAACTTGTTGGAAAATATGACCAAAAACCCTGCCCACAGCCTTAATTTTATTGTGTACCTTGACATTGCTAATTTAAGCAAGACAACCATTTTCTCATTGAAAAAGTAATTTAATCTCTCGAACGCTGTCGCAACTAGTCTAGCTACATTCTACGCATGACTAAACAGCTCTAGGCTCTCAATTCGTGCAACCAGTGTCGCTCTAGATTTTGCCGTTTGAACAACTATCTTAGCTATTTTGAACAAATTCTGTTACGTACCATACGTGCAATTGAGGAAGTGCTTCTCGCTGAGCTCAACATAATTAATTATTATTACAGTCTGCTTCTAGTTATTATTGCATGTTTTCCTTGTACGTTATTTTTTGGTGATTTTTCTCTTCCCCCTCTTCAGCCCCACCCCTTCGTTCTTTGTCTACTTTTACAGTAATTGAACTCAATCCACACAATGGTAGTGGATTGAAACCTTTGTGTGGATTGTGTTCAATTATTCTGAATTATAGGCGAAAATATTCATACAAAGTTAAGGACTGTTGAACAAAGAACGATAATTCAAATAGATTATTAAATTCAATTATTTTTAATTTGGGTTAACATTCACCCACAAAAAGGTATTGACTGAAAAATGAAGAACAATAACTCCATAAAATAAAATAATTTGAAACTTATGTGTACGGTACTGAGTTCAGTTATTGACTAAAGAAGACAGAAAAATAATTTTTAAAAATAAGGTTGTTTTTTATTGCAGATGATGCCCACATGAGTCTGGAGACTTGTGCGTGGGTAATGCGGTGTGTGTGTGACGGATTTCACTAAAACTACTACGATTTGGAACGCTTCCTCTAAATTCGTTTCAGTGCACCTCGAAGCCCGATTTTTTATTTTCCTTTCAGATTTTTAAAATTAATGTTCAAATTTCACTTATGGACACAAATACTGTTTCAAAATGTGTTTAGATGCAGGAAACTCATACAATAGCTGATATCATGATACGTCACTATGGTGATACGCCGATATGTTGTCTTAAGCCAAAGCAACAGATTAGCTCTGTATCAATATTACAGCTGCTAATTACCCAGCGTCATGAGAGCTTAGCGTTAAGGTCTGAAGTGTCTCCTACAGTCAAAATCGGCTTTGGTGCTATATACACACATAAATGCGAGCTTACTTATTGTTTTTATTGAGATTCTCTTGTAATACATTAATCTAGAGAAATAAGCACAAAGCTTTGCAGGTGGGAAGAGCAGCAAAGTATCTAAAAATGTAGTTTACTTATAAAAAGCACTAAAACTTCACATCGTCAGTGCAAAAAATAGTTTATTTGTGAACTTCTCGTTTCAAACAGATGAACTGTATGGTATTTCACTCACCCTTCCCCATTTCGTAATTTTGTGATCTCTGCCGTAAGTTATCTACCGGAAAAGAAAAACCCCAAACTGGATTCCCCGGCAAGACCGGGTTAAATGCTAGTTTTAAAAAAGGAATGACATCGGAGATTAATTTTAAGTTTGCAGCTTTCGACTCCCAATGGACTTGAAACAGGAAAATATCTTCAATGTGGAAAATTAACGTTAAATGGGAAAACAGCGTTATTAGGAAAAATTAGCGTTAAATCCATCATCCGTACTATTATTTATTATTATCATCGTATGTAGTTACGAAATTAACCGTAACTAACCAGTAACGTCATAGTCTTCGTTAGTTGCAAGCTTTTAGTTCAAGGAATATTGAATGACTGTTCCATAATATATATATATATATATATATTGTATATATTTCGTTAACATGCATCATTCATTCACTTCTACGTTACGTTTTGTCTTCATTGATTGGTTAGTAGCAGGAAAAATAGTAAAAAAACGTCTAAAATTCATTGGAAAACGAGTATTATGAATTAAACGAACAATAATTTCGATGAAAATGTGCAATTTACATCTATGTTTGTTCTGAAGTTTAAGGCTGTGCGCAGGGTTTATGGTCGTAATTGTTACTTGTATTGGATATTGAAATTCAAATTCAAATAGTAAACAAAAACAGTATATATTATTAGGGCTTTGAAATTTCATCTATTGCTGTGGCTGTGAGGAAAAAAAATGTCTACAATTATTTTGTGAAGTATGGGGGTTTAAAGTTTTGGGGGCAATTGATCCCACCTATGAGTCGTTTTATACTTTTGATAAATTCTCCATGACTAAAAGACACTTGAGGAATAAAATGACATATTTATTATTTCAATCTAACAAATTGTGTTTTTTTTTTTAATTAAAAAAACTAATTGCTTGATTGAGTAAAAAATGTCATTTTATTCCTTGAGGTGTGTTTTAGTTACAGAAAATTCATCAAAAGTTTAAAACCACTAGTAGATTAGATCAATTACCTCCAAAGATCGGAAAAATTCAACTTTGAACCCCTATATTTCACAAAGTAATTGATGAAAAAAAAAACGTCTTCTCACAGCGATAGAACATTTCAAAGCCCTAAAAACACCCACCCAATATTAATTTTTTCTGTTTTCTTGATTTGTCTTCCATGTTCTAATGCACCAATACTTTTTTCTATATTTTCTTTTCATGTTCTTCCTAGTTCCTCATCTTACTATCTATGTATCTGTCTATCTATCTATGTATTTTCCTTTCTTTCTATCTATCAGTAAGTTCTCTGATCTTCATTTTCCACTTGTATCAATTTTTTCTCTTACTATCCGTTGTGTCCATTCTTCCTAGTACCTCATTTATCTATCTTATCTATAATCCTAATCATCACGTCTTTCTAATCTTTATTTTCCACATATCTATTTTTTTATTCCATTTATCTATTTTTCTCTTATTATCTGTTGTCCATTAAAATCTGTTTGTTGCATCTTAAAATCCAGTTGAATTCAGATGCAACCAGAAAATATTTCAACTCGTTCAAATTCGGTCGATATGACTGTATTGGTCGGCGGTTATTTTCCCTCTCTCTCTTGTACTATGCACTGCACATAAGTGGTGTGGGTGAGTGAGAGAGATGGCCAATACACTCACACAGTAATAAAGCAGGAGGCAAAAGAGAAAGATAGAAACTGTCTAGACCACCTTTCACCTGGTCTCTTTGTTACGTAACGTCACTCTCACTGGTCTCGTTCCTTCTCTCTTACTCATTCTCTCTCTGTTTGTCTCTCAATTTCGCTTACAATCCTGTCCTAAATGCGATCATTTCCCACTCTGTGCACCCCTTCTTAAAATCCTTACATTTCTACTGTCTACCTACGGGTTGGTTTGGGTTGTCTTCTCTCAGCTGTTTTCCCCTTCACTTTTCCTTCACTCACTCAATCTCAATCAATCTCTCTCTCCCTCCCTCCCTCCCTCTCTCCCTCCCTCCTCCGCTCATCCTTCACTGCACTTCCAGTCGACCTTTGCGTCATCAGAAGTTGACTTTCTGCAGTGCAAAGGACGTTCAAGACAATTGCTATTACTGTGAATGTCTTGTTACAGTACGCGGTAGATGCAAAAGTGAAGAAATTTAGGATGGTGGTGGGAGAACGCAGGTTAAAAAAGTAGAAGATAAGAAGAAGAAGAAAATGAAGAGGAGTTGGAGGAAAAGGAGGAGGAGAAGACGTGAAAAGGAGAATGATATGCAGAAGACAGGAGAAGAAAAAAGAAGGAGAAGGGGTTACGAAAAGGGAAGGAGAAATTAGGGGAGGAAGACATACAGGAGGAGGAAGAGAAGGAGGAGGAGAAAAAACTGGAGAAGAAGTCGGAATCATGAGAAGAAAATTTGGGAGGAATTGAAGGAGTTCCGAAAAGGAGAAGAAGGAGTTACGAAGAGGGGAAGAACTAGTAGGCAGGAGGAGTAGAAGAAGTAGGTGAAGAGGAGGAGGAAGCATAGGAGAAGAAGGAGACTAGAGGATTGGAAGTCAGGAGGAGGACAAGAAGAAAAAGAAGATAGGAGGAGGAGAAGGAGAAAAAGTAGTGGGGGAAGTTATGAGAGGAAAAAAGGTAGTAGGTAAGTAATATAAAGTACAAGAAGAAAAAAACAGGATTAGATGAAGAAGACAGACATGGGGAGGAGGAGGAGAAGGAGATAAAGTAGAAAAAGAAAACAGAAGTAGAAGAGCTCATTAGGATAAGAAGAAGAATAAGAAAGAAGGATATAAATAATAATAATAATAATAATAATAATATCGTGTGACCTGGCTGGCTCAGGTCTGGTGTCAAGAGTTATCAGGTCGCACCTGAATACGTTCAGGGCCTCTGACGTGACTTATCGACTGTTTTTTAGGCAGCCGGGACCGAAAGCTTAACGTGTCCTCCGAAACACGGGAGTGGCCCGAGGTAAAAACTTTCGGTCAGAACTGGGATCGAACCCGGGACTTTTGGGCTAGCAAACCAGCACTTAACCCACTCGGCTACGGCCACTCCAAGAAGAAAGAAGGATAAGATGACAGGAGGAGAATAAGAAAAGAGAAGATAGTAGAAGTAGTAAACTCAGGAATAGAAGAAGATGAAGTAGTAGTAGTGGACGAAGACACGGGGAGAAGGAGAACAAAATGAAATATTAGAAGAAAAATATGCGAATAAGACGATAAGAAGAATAAGAAGAGGAGTAAGTAAGGATACGATGATGATGATGATGATGATGATGATGATGATGATGATGATGATGATGATGATGATGAAGATGGAGGAAAAGTAAAAGATGGATTAGTATGATGAAATGAATTATTAGAAGTAACATAAGAAGAAGAAAAAGTGCAAAAGAAGGAGATTTGCCATGCAGTGTATTTCAATGGAATTTTATTCTGTTCAATGCTATCTGCTGTAGAGTAGTAGAGTTCTTGCAATTTGTTGATTGTAACAACTTGAACTGATGAAATAATTCCAGGAATTTCGCTATTTTCAATAAGATATCATCAATAGTTTTCTTGGTGGTGAAATATTAGTATTGTATTAAATAATGAATAATACAGATGTCACAACCTCTTTAACAATATTATTAGCATACAAGATACTAAATTTTTGACTCGCGTCATTTTCAATCTGATTTAACAGTCGAAACTATAGTATCTCGTGTGTTGATTATTCAAGTGGTCGCGACAACACTGTATTCAATAGAGATACCATGAAGCCAAGCGTGCTTTCCATGTAAAGTTTCTACCAAATCAGGTTGTTGAAACGTCGGCCATGTTTCACGTAAACGATAAACAGATTTTTTGTAAACACAAAAATTACAGCTTAAAATTACAGCTTGAATTACAGCTTAGAAACTAAGAATACACTTTTTGTTTTTAAAAATTACATTTACAGTAAATAATATTTTGATCGTCAGGCCTAAGGCAAAGCCTACATGAATTCTTGTGAAATTTGAGAAAATTACAGCTTTAAAACAAAGATGGCTTAATGGCTCGAATTTATTTGAAATTCTATGTATTTTCGTAATAATTTTATTCAAAATGAATGTAGGTTGTCAGGTTCAGTAAAAATGTGTTTTTATTTATTCATCACAGGAATACAATCAAGAAAAGCTCTGTTGCCCACATCTGCTTTCTTCACATCTTTTTAACTAAAAATTACAAATTTTACAATATGTCCAAGTTTAACTAGAAATATCACATATTTAACTATAAATACACATTCTTTTCAATACAAGAATAATTAGAAGTTACTTGGAATTAAGAACTAACAACTAAAGTTGAGAATATTTAATAATTTAGAAGTTCACTTTAACAACATTGTCTATGTTGTAATATTTTTTTATGTATACGTTGTGGCTGAGAAGGCTTCAGCATTTATTATGTTTGTGGAAGATGTTCTCATTTTAGATTATCTGGTAGTAATTGACAATTAAAAAGAAGTGCATCAGAGCTATATTTTTGGAATTCCTCCAAGCTCACAGTAGTTTACCGCGGCTATTTCTTTTTGCAACACTTCTATTTATAAATAAAATGTTATTTTATTTATTTCAGTAATTTAGTAGAAATTGTTGTCGGAATGGCGATGGGAATGTGAATATTATCCCAAGACATACAATATCCTTGCTAGCCTGCATAGAAACCGGGTTAATAGAACTGGGTGTCTGTTATTGGTAATGGTGCAAATCAGTGAGTGATACACGGCACCGTTACAGGTAGGAGTGCTCAACTTTGATTTATGATACAGAACGTGGTAAATGATACAGAGGAATTCTACTGTGTAGAAGTGAGGATTTAATGAATGTTCTACTCATTGAGCTATCATAGCTGTATATTATATGAACTATTATTTATTTATTGATATGAAAATGTAATGAATGCAGAGATGATACAGACCACGGTAATTAGGTGATAAATGGTCTTCTATCTACCGTGATACAGACGTTCAAAACAGCTCTGTTCACAAATTTTGACTTTGTATTACATTACACCACTCTCTTCCAGTTTTTTATGCCCTTTGAGGTCTGTCTGATGGGATTTAAGTTGGTTAAAAACTGAGTTCAAAGTTGATAGATATCAATTTTTGTTGTTTCCAGCATTTGGGTTTGAATGCATTCTGCAGTGTAACAGCAATAAATTAAATAGTGTTTGACACTAAATTGCATTCAAAGTGTGATATGTACACTGACAGCAGTCAATTTTAATTATGAATAAATTATATTCCTACTCACTTTTGGCTGAACGTTTTCGAGTCATTGAAACTCATATTCAAGATTGGTCTTAAAGTTAATAAATTAATTACTTGATAATTGAACTCATTTTTGTTATTTAATATATTTGACATATTTTTATGGAAAGCAGAATACCCTTTGCTCCAATAATACATAGGCATTGATATAATATGCTAAATAAAAATAAACTTTTCATGGTTCTTGTTAGTGTATATTTTTATGATCTATTACTGCTATTACAAATATTTTTTGAATACTCAACTACTTAGTTATTTAAATTTTCAAAACCTTTCCAAAAAAATTCACAGAAATTAAAAATTTTAGAATTGAAAAATGTGTGTATGGGTGTTAGTTTTATTCCTCTTGTTATTGGGTATTCCACTTTGGGTAATTTTCATCGAATAAATTTGCTCAAATTTCGTTTTATCATAGTTTATGTAGTAAAGTAGTGTTGATTACCTTCAAAAGCTTCTGTTACAGATTTGAAACAAGCAACTCCTAGAATTAGCCTATTTAGCAGTGTTTTGTACCTATGATAATCTCCAATACTACATCAATGTCTCTAATATCTTGATAGTTAAATTGTAATTGAAGTGAAGTTAATTTACAACAATGCAGAAAATATTGACACGGTCTTGGGTGACTTGACAGGTTATCTGTGCTAACCTCATAGTAGTTTGAACAACAAAAAAATGCAAACATTAGAGATCTATTGGCTAGGGTATCCATAATAGAGTAGATGAAAGTATAAATTAGGTTCAGTTATAGATTTGGATCACATATCGTCTTCTTTGTAATGATGGTTATTTAATAAACTTGGTACAAGTACCCGTGTAAAGTGGAACATGTAATACTCAATTGTAGTCACCATCGTAAAATCAAACACATGCTGAGGAATGGTGGTATTCACACTGCCCCAATCTGTCATACACTATTGTACAGCATGTGTTTGATTTTGCGATGGTGTTAATCATCGAGTATTGGATGGATTGCTCTAAGCAATTGCACACTTCTGTTAATAAACATTATAATTTCTGTCGGGTTTTTAATGGAATCCCGTTATAACGAATGGAATTTACATTATCCACATATTACATTAAGTTATTTACGATAGTCTGATTATCTCTTTGCGTTTCTCTGCATAATCTAATTAAATTTTAATTTTCTATATAAATAATAATAATAATAATAATTTCTATATGATTCATCTGTTTTCTGCATAATTCAAAGTTATTCATTTTGAAATCCAGGCCTCTTTCAAACAAGTAGCAGTGATTTTCAAAATGAAAAAAATCATTCCTTGAAAGGTTTTCAATCTCGAAATATTATCTGTTGTTAAATCACTTCCTGGTGGCTCGTAACCAACCTAAAACTGTGGGTCCAACTCATCAATGTCTCATTCAACTCATTATCCACGCACAAGTCTCATACGTATGTGGGATCACTCCAAAACAATCCAACACTGTGTATCAATTCCTCCGTATCTTGTATCAAGATTTGGGAGCTTTCCTATTTGTAAAGAGATTAGCCTTGCATTCCGCTAGGTTGAATGACGTCATGATATCTCATACCTCTCACAATCGGTGAACACTCTTCCTTGTGTGCTAATTGTGGGGTATTCTTGCTAGATGCCCCCCTCTCACATACTCTCTCATTCACTCACTCTTTCTTACTCTCTCACAGGTTTTGTTGCGGGGGGATTGACAATAGATGAAACGAGTCTTTCTAACAACAGTCTAAATGTTGGGATAAGTTATATTATATTCTTTGTTACTAATAATAATTAAGATGTTCTTCAAGTTATTGCAATGAAAAAACTTTGGATAATTACTGTACTTTTATGTAATTTGAAAGTTGAGTTGCATGAGTCTCTATTAAAATTTTATGTTTCTACAGTTATGAAACAAATTTTATGTTTTTACAGTGATGAGTATTACAATTATATTGGGAGCCGTATTGGTGTAATCGTTTCGTGGCTGAGCCCTCTTCCATCTTCTCCCCTTCCTGCTCCTCCATCTTCTCCACTTCTTCCTCCTTCATCTTCTTCCTTAATCTCCTCCTCAACCTTCTGCTCCACCACTTCCTTCTGCTCATCGTATCCTTATCTTTTTCTTCTTCTACTTTTTTCTTCTTTTTTTTCTTCTTTTTTCCCTTTTTTCTTTTATATTTTTCTTCTTTTTTCCTTTTTTCTTTTTTTCTTCTTGTTTTCTACTTCTACTTTTTTCTTCTTTCTTCTTTTTACCTTTTTTTTCTTTTTTCCTTCTTTTTTCTCTCTATTTTCTTCTTCTTTTTTCTTTTACTTCTTTTCTCCTTTTTTCCTTTTTCTTCTTGTTTTCTTTTTTTCTTCTACTTTTTTCTTTTTACTTTTTTCTTTGTCTTCTTTTTTTCTCTTTTTTCTTCTTTTTTCTTTTATCTTTTTCTTCTTTTCTCCTTTTTTCTTTTTCTTGTTCTTTTTTTCTCTTCTTTTTTCATCTTCTTTTTCTTTTCTCTTCTTTGTTTCTTTTTCTTGTTCTTTTTCTTCTTATTTTTTTTCTTCTGTTTTTTCTTTTTTTTCTCATTCTTATTCTTTTTTTCTTCTTTTTCTTTTTTCTGCTTCTTCTTACTTTAAAAATCATCTCAATTTATGATTGAAAACGGTAGCTGTAGTGTCACTTCCGTTAAAAAGCATCACTTCTTTGCGCCATTTATGGAAGAGGGAAATGCGAGTGACTCACTCATTCACTGTCTCCAACGCATGCCGTATTATTATTATGATTATTGTTTTGACGCTCATTGATGCACCCACTGCTCAAGATTTTGCCCTTGATCGAACTGAGCCAGCTCGTCAATCATTCCTCTCTAAAAACAGCACAAAATAGAGTTTTTACTTTATTATACTGTACTTATAAAATCGTTAATTTGTGCGAATTAGTTGCTAAATACAGCACAACAACTGTTGATAAACGGTGCAAATTAATTTTAATTACTAGAAGCTGCAAGTATTTTTCGTTTTAACGTTGTTAATGTGTACGAAGATCGAAAATTAGTTTGAAGTTGTGAAGACATACAGAAATAAACTGATACATAAAGTAATAATGATCATCAGTTGTGCTGATAAATGCACCGTTCAAGACTGCTTTGATTTTTTTTTAACATCATATGCTTCCTAATTCTAAAAAGATGCACATTGATAGTTCTGAAAAAGAGTTTTGTTTTCTTCTTCTTTTTCACCAAAATCTCTTGTCTCAATATTTTCTTTGTTTTTTTTTTTCAATTCGAGGAAAATAGTTTTTTATGTATTAAGAGCATGAAGCGCGACTTTATTGCTTGAGCCAAAATATTCACTGCGCGACGCATAGCGGAGCGCAGTAATTTTGCGAGAGCAATAAAGAAGCTTCACGCGCGAATTACATACAATATTTTTCCTACAACTGAAGTTCTGGATTCCAACACAATAAAAGCTTGTAGTTTGTAACATCACAGACCGTGCGTGGATTTGGTTAGCGTTCGCCATTGTTGAGGTTATGTGAATTTCACTGATTCCGTGATCCACCAATGAGAAGACATCAAAATCAAAACAGAAGCGTAAAGAAAACAGCTGGCGAGCGTAAAGTACTTTACCGCTTGCTGAGCAGTAAAGAGGTATTTTACAATTAGTTTTCAGTACGTAAAGAACTACTTTACGAGAAGTTGTAGGAAAAATAATTTTTATGCTTCCAAATTCACAAAAAATTCAAATCGGCAGTTCTTGAAAAACAGTTGTTTTTCTTCTACTTCAATTTCTACTTCTACTTCTACTTCAACAGATCTCATGATATGTATATCATGCCTCAATATTTTATACATCGTATTCTACGATTCAAAATAATTTACGAAAAAATTTCAACACAATCAGAAACGAAAACGTCAAAGCTTGCTCTGTAAAAATAAAGTGGATAATTGGGCTAAGCAGCAACCTTGTTAATATTTTTCAATTTTTTCCATTCAAAATTAGCCAACTATCAATGTTTTGATTTTCACTAGCCAAAACTAATCTGGAGCCTATAGTGGCGATCTTTTCTACATCATTATTAATTTTATATTTGACCCCCTAACTCCAAAATCAATAGCGATAACTTGGATTAAAGTAAAAGGAAGCTAGCTTCAAGAGTCCAGAATTTTTCATATTTCACAAAATAATTGAAGAAAAAGATTTACCTCGCAGCAATAGATAGCATAGCGATAGAAGCTCCAATAAAATCCAATTCAATAGACTTCGAAAAAATTTTGAATTAAAATGCGTTACAAACTGACAGACTGAAAAACGTTCGATTTGAAACAGAGACCTTTCTTCGTTCGGTCAATATCTTGATATTTTCTCTGTTTTTTTTTGCATTTCAAATAAAATTTCAATCTTCTTTTAATTTTCAATTCAAAGCGTCCTTTTTTTGAATTGCCCTGTGCACAGGCTTAAAAATGAGGCCTCTATTACGTTATATAAAATGAACTAACAGTGAACCTCCACTAGAAAAAAAGGCGCAAAATTGAGTTGATTGAACGAGCGTGCATTCATTGTTTTGTTATTATTTGCCTATTATTGCTGACGTCGTAAAATAATGACTGTTATTGCTGTGTAGTGCGATCAATTTCTTGTTTTTCTATTGTTGACTATGGAATGAATTACAGTGCGGGGGGGGGGGGAGGGGGGGAGGTTAGTAGTCGATTTAGACATTTGTTATTGTTGTCTGTCTGTAAGCGAATCAAGTTGCCAAATTCAGTGAATTTAGCGCTATTGTGGTCTACATTACAGCTTCGAGGTGAAAAAGCAGATAGCAATCTGAATGATTTCGAATAGCTCTTATTATTAACATGATTTAAGAGGCGTCAAATGGGAATTTTGAGGTTGTTTCTTCTTCTTCTTCTTCTTCTTCTGCTTCTTCGTCGCCTTCTTCCTTTTTCTTTATGCTTTCCTTTTTCTTTATATTTTCCTTTTTCTTTTCCCCCCCCCCGCTATTTTCCTCACTCTTCTTGTTCTACTTCCTTCTTCTGTCTTCCTTTCCCCGTTTTCATCTACTTCTCCCTCCTTCTCCTGTTCCTTCTCCTCCTCCTCTTCTTTTTTTCCTTCTTTTACTCCCATCTTTTCCTTCTCCTGTCATCATCTTCTTCACTCTTCTTCTTCGTCTCATGTTTTTTCTTCTTTCTTTTTCTTCTCCTGTCTTTCTTCTCGCCGTCTTCTCCTGTCTTTTTCTTCTCTCTTCTTCATCTTCTTCTGTCCTTTTTCTCCCTTCTCATCCTGTCTTTTTCTTCTCCTTCTCTCTCTCATTCTTCTTTTCCTGTCTTATTCTTCTTGTCCTCCTCTTCTTTTTCTTCTTCTATCTCCTTCTCCTCCTGTCTTTCTTCTCCTGTCATTTTCTTCTCTCTTTTTCTGTTTCTTCCTCTCCTGTCTTCTTGTCTCTTTTTCTCTTCTTCTTCTTCTTCTTCTTCTCCTCCTGTCTTTTTCTTTTCCGTTTTCTCTTCTCTGCTTCTTCTTCTTCTTCTAATCCTGCCTTTTTCTTCTCTTCTTCTCCTTCTCCTTCATCTTTTTCTTTTTCTTATCTCTTCTCATTCTGTCTTTTTCTTCTTCCTTTTTCTCCTGTATTCTTCTTATATGTTCTCCTCCTCCTCCTGTCCCTTATTATTCTTATTATGTCAAGACGACCTTTCATCAACAAATACCTTTCTAGAACGAATTTCCTCCTATATAATCGGTTTCGCTCCACAGAGATTCAACTGATTTGAACAAAATTCAAAATTATAACAACTACTTTGAACGATTTTAGTGCTTTGTTTATAGTGAATTCCCAAATTAATATTCTTCAATTGTAAAGAATTGGTAATTATGTAATTAGAATCGGTAATTATGCTTCAGAAATTTCCAGTGAAACTTAGACTTAACCGTAGATTTGGTCTCTTTTATTAGATTTTTTATTAGAAGAATTTTATTTGACATTTTCAATGAAGAAAGCAGTTTTAAACAAAATCGCCTGTTTTGTTTCTATATTAATTGTATTTATGTAATGATTGATAAATAGCTTTATTCTTTTTTTCTCGAAGGATATAGATCACATAGTTCTGAGATCTATGCGTGTGTAATGAGTTGGACTAACAGTTTTATGTGGGTTCCGAACCACCAGGGAGTGAATTTACATCAGAGAACAGTCTTTCCTGCTGGCCGATCTTATCGGTCACCCTTTCAGAGAGGGCCCAGGAGAGCGTTGCTTATCTAATGTGATTGAACGGATACCTGCTACGTCTCTCGGCTAGATGGGTTCCGAACCACCTGGAAGTGATTTTACAGTGAGTCATTTTGCTGGCCAATCCAATCGGTCACCCTTACGAAGAGGGTCCAGGATTTCGTAGCTTATCTCTATCTGATTGAACAGATACCGGCTACACTTCTCTGCTATCATCAACTGGTTGATTGATATCCGTCTATTCTTGACAGAAGATTAGGCGGATAATAATTTTGATGCTGATTACAATGATGATAGATGATGTTGAAGATGATGATGATTGAACGATGTGTTTCATGGCAGTTGGTGAAATTCATTGTCAAGTTCCGTCTAGAACAGGAATTACCAAGAACACTGGAATATCCCAGGGGGCATTCTGTCGGATAGCAATTGAATGGGTGGTGCATTTTGTATTCTAACCCTTTCACGCTCTCACTCTTTCTGTTATCCCTCTCTCTCACACTCTTTCTCCTATCTCACTCTCCTACTCTTTTTCTCTTTCACCTACACTGTCACTCAATTACGCTCTATCGTTCTATCTCATCTCTCTTGCTCATTCGCTCATTACCCTCTCTTGTCTGTTATACTCTCTCATTCACCAACTCTTACTCTCATATGCCCTCTTTCTCTCACATTCTCTCCCTCTTTCCTCTTTCTCATTACCCTCTCTCTCACTTCCTTACTCTATCAGTCTGTCTCTATCATACTCTTTCTCATTCATCCTCTCTCATGATTTCTCACACCCTCTCACTCTCACGGTCTCTCACTCTTCCTTCTCTTTCTACCTCATACTCTGCCAACCTCACTTGCTTCCTCACACTCAAACTTTCTCCCCCCCCCCAATCACGCACTTGTTTCTCTCTCCTCTTCTTTTTCTCATTTCCACTCTATAACTCCACCCTCCATTCGATAACTCGTTCTTTTTGTCGTCTAGTTTCCCCTTCACTTTTCCTATTCCGACTCCTTTTGTGTATTATCACTCTTTCTTCTTCCCATTTTCCTACTTATTCTCTTTCATTCTGTTTTATTTCTTTCTCTTCTTATCTCTTGAATTTTCTTTTGCACAAAGTGGTGAAAAGGAAACGTATTCACTGCTACATATCTTGGGCTGCCTCTATCACCCAATTACATAATTACCTATTATACAATTACATTAACATACAGCATTATTGTATTACACTGACTTCAATTAATAGCAGTTTTATTGCGTTTTTGATATGTATACAGACACTGACACTTTCCTGGAAAAAGTTTCAGATTATTTATACACATTGTCTTCAATTCCCTACAACTTCTTCTCTTCTCCACTTGCTCCTTCTCCTTCTTCTCTTTCTCATTTTCTTTCTTTTTTCTTCTCCATCCATCCTTCCTTCTCCTTATCCATCTTCATCCTCTCCACCTCCTCCTCAACCTTCTTCCTTTCCTTCTTCTCTTCCTCCTCCCACTCTTCCATCTCTTCTTTCTCCTCCTCTTCCTGAGTTGAATCTAATCTTTCGCTCAATAAAGGTCTGAAAACACCGTTTCAGGAAAAAAAATATATAGCTGGATTTCACATCACTAGATAGTCATTTTCCCAAAAGTCCCAAATATATACCTGGATTTCACACCACTAGATGGTCATTTTCCCAACACTACTAGATGGTCATTTTCTCAAGAGTCCCCAAAAATGCCACTGCAGCTTCCCCCCCCCCCCCCAACCACCCTCAAAGTTTCAAAATATTAGTGATGACGCGAATTTAGATATGTAACCAATCATCGGACAGAGTTGATTCTTCTTCTATCTTGTTGGTCATATAAAGGAGCTACAACAATTTTCCTTTTAATTTTTACGATATACCTTATAGTTTAGTAACGAGAAAGTCCCTTGCGAAATAAGAAGAAATCCATTCGAAATGATTCACTTTGAAAGATTTTCTCCTTTTTATGAGGAAAACTGTTAGGTTTATCGTGAAAGTGGAAATGACCATTGTTATAGCCCATTGTTTGACTAACATGATGGTAGAAGATTCAACTGTATCCGATGATTGGTTACAGAGATATCTAAATTCCCGTTATCACAGATATTTTGAAAACTTCATTGGTCCTGGGGGGGGGGGGGGGAAGCTTCCGTGGGACTTTTGGGGACTTTAGTATTGTTCCGTCGATGGTATGAAATTCAGCTTTATATAATTTTTTTCCTGGAATAACCTTTATTGACTTGCCTATATTTATATTTTTCTATCACTCTCTCACCCTGTCTTCCACACTCGCACTCTCTCTTTCTATATCCCCTGCTTCTCTTCTTCTTTCTCTTTCGCCCTTTCCAACTCTCATTTCGTGCGTACTTGTATCCGCGATATCTGTTTTCCGCGAACTCTCTTTAGCAAACACGTTTCCGAGAACGAAAGGACACCTTATCGACTGATACTAGGAAATGAATGAACTCTACACAACCTCCATCAATCCATCTCTGTTGTTATAGCACTACATTCACGAATAATAATCATCATAAACATAATAATAATAAAGCGTCCTTGATAGTTGAATCAAGGCTTTTTTCTCTCTTGTAATTTCATATTTCATTGAGCAGTTGCTCGTCTGAACAACAATTATGTTAGAGTGCCTTATTTCCTTGTTTGATACCATTGATAATCATGATGATCTTGATGAAGATGATTATGAAGAAGGAGAAGAGGGAGAAGATCCTGGGGGAGAAGAAGAAGGAGGAGGAGGTGGAGAAAAAGGACCAAAAAGAGAAGGAGGAGGAAGAGAAAAGAAGAACAAGAAAAAGAGAATTGGAGGAGGAGAAAAGGACAAAAAAGAGAAAGAAGGAGGAGGAGGAGAAAAGAAGAACAAGTTGTTTGAGGAAGAGGAGAAGAAGAAGAAGGATGAGGAGGAGGAGGAGGAGAAGAAGTAGAAGGTTATGGGGAGGTTGCAGGAGGAGAAAAGAAGAAGAGAAGAAGGAGGAGGAGTTGGTGGTGATAGAGAAGAAGGATATGGAGAAGATGCAGGAGGAGAAGACGATGGAAAAGTTGCAGGTGGAGAAGAAGAAGGAGTTGGAGGAGAAAAGAAGATGAAGGGGGTGAAGAAGAAGACGGATGAGATGGTGGAGGAGGAAAAAAGATAAAAAGGAGAAGCAAAGGAAGGAGGAGGAGGAGGAGGAGAAAAGAAGAAGGTGGAGGAGAAGAAAATGGAAAGATGCAGGAGGAGAAGAAGAGCAAGAAAAAGCGAAGAAGGAGGAGGAGAAAAGGAGAAGATGCCAATGATGATGATGATGATGATGATGATGATGCCAATAATTATAAAAATAATGATGATTATGATGATCGATAATGAACTTGTCATGGCGAAAATTATTAGTTTTCAATGCCTTAAGTGACCTTTTTCGCTCACTGCCTGCTGCATCATCGGTAATTTGAATAATTTATTTGTATTTCAACTGTAATAATTTTTTGTTTCACTGATGTAATTGGCAACCTCCTACCACATAAAAATAATTGAATATCTTTGATAAAACACTTTCCATGACGAAACACTTCATAAAAAAAGCCTACACAACGGAGTATCCAAGGACCCGACGGTCCTATTATTATTATTATTATTAGTTGTGCTGATAGACATATGCACTATTCAACTGCTTTGATTCCTATAAAGATCGTATGCTTCTCAATTCTAAAAATGCACATAGGCAGTTCTTGAAAAAGAGTTGTCTCTTCTTCTTTAACAGATCTCTTAATATATCATGCCTCAATATTTAAAAATTATTTACGAGAATATTTCAACACAATAAAAAATGAAAACATTATTGCTTGCACTGTAAAAATAAAGTACTGTAGATAATTGGGCTAAGCAGCAACCTTCCTGATAATCATAGAAAAAATTCTATCGAAATGAACCAGCTGTCCAATGTTTTGATTTTATTTAGCTAAAACTAACCTAAATCCTATAGTGGAAATCTGTTTTACATGGGAATTATTTTCATATCGACCCCCAAAGTTTAAAATCAACAGGGACCTGACTCGGATTACAAGTAAGCTATCTACCTAGTTTCAAGAGTCTATATCCTTCCTTTCAAGAGCTAGAGCACAGACGGACGGACAACGGCACGATTTCAATAAGGTCCTGTCGAGTCCTTAATAATAATTACAAAATTTGTTTAATTTAATTAAAGCTGTGCACAGGGTTTTTGGTCATAATGTTTTTCGAAATTTCATTTACGTATTTGATATAATTACGGTATTGAAGTTTATCTATTCTCATGTGATTGATTCTTTTTCATCAATTATTTAGTGAAATATGGGGGTTCAAAGTTGAAATTTTCCGGTTCTTTGGGGCAATTGAACTCACGAGTTATTTTAAACATTGTGAATTTTCCCATAGACATCTTGGGGAAAAGAATGACACATTTTTTATTTCACTTCAACAATATTGGTTTTTTTCAAAATGAGTTTTGAAAAAACCAACGATTGTTAAATTGAAGAAAAAATGTGTCATTCGGGAATAGAATGACACATTTTTTATTTCAATTTAACAACCATTGGTTCCACAAAATAATTTTTTTGAAAAATTGAAATTTTTTCATATTTTCATAATCTAGCTATGAGAAAACTAACAATTATTTGATCGAAATCAAAAATATGTCGTTCTACTCTTCAATGTGTCTTAGTTTGTCATGTTAAGTGACATAAAAGTGATGAAGGGAGTAAAATTATCAGAATAAGAACAAAATTAACTATAGCAAATAACATTGATTACATTTATTCATGTAACATCCAAAATACAGCTACAGTATTGGACTTTTTAATTAAATTCTTCTTTATGTTT
This sequence comes from Conomelus anceps, assembly GCA_948455865.1. Lineage (NCBI taxonomy): Eukaryota > Metazoa > Arthropoda > Insecta > Hemiptera > Delphacidae > Conomelus > Conomelus anceps. Next base: position 151,912,616 of record OX418216.1, read on the forward strand.
TTTCATATGAAAATTTTCAGAGGGTGTCAACTGGTGAAATAGCATCGGCTTTCTGATTTTAAAGTTCTTTGAATTTTAGTTTTAAAATATTTGCGAATATGACCTGGTTTTGATGGATTTCTGAAAATATCTGTGCTCACAGGTGAAGTTGTGAATGGTAAGCTTCCGCACGTATGGACTCGGGAACTGCCGTGGGTTTTTCCTGATGTGTCCTGGAAGTGTTCTGTGCTCCGACGCAGATGAAGTCGTAGGCGATGTGAGAGCGTGTCGATCCTACACGTATGGACTCGGGACGGTCGAGGGTCGATGCGGTCCTGGATTCCGGAACTGATGCGGCTGCTTATACGACCCGTGATCGAACCAGTGCGGGCGATGGGTTCTCGAACGTTGAGTGACGGTCTACAGTTCGCCACCGGGTGTTGTTTGGCGGTGATCTCGTCCAGCCAGCCTAATCTGGAAAGTTTTTGGCAGCTTAGGTGTGGCAAGACCAACAGCAAAATTTTACAATAAATAAAATCAAATACCGAAGCACTTTAGTAATCACCTCTACGTTTTCTTTCAAATCATCAGGATAATCAAAAGTCTTTCAAACTGCACTTCAGTCCTCAAAAAACTTATAAATAGTGCCTTTTTTCACAAAATAAGAATCAATTCGTTTCAAACTCAATTTATTTAACTGCTGGTTACAAAAATTTTGAGAAATGATTATCCTGAATTTATTCATAAATTGGATTTTAGTTCAATTTCTTTAAATACGGTTTTCAGAAATTTCATTGGTTAAAAAATATTAGGCTTGGAATTTGAAAATTATGTTCACAATATTTTTCAATAATTAGAATTTTGGATATAGAGACAAGTAATGACTTTCAATAAAGTGAACAAGTTGACTCACCGGTTACAAATATCACAAATAACACATACAACTGACGTGGATTTCTCCTGAAAGCTCGGAATTTGACTGTTCGATCTGTGTCAGCCTTTTATACTTTTGGGAGTTTTTAGCACGTGTTCGTGAAAATTCTTTGTTCTAATTTTATAAAATTTCAGAACTAAAATATGATTTATAGACTTGTTCTTATTACAAAATGATAGATTTAAACTAATTTTACGAGAAGTATCGGTTTCACTATAATTAACAGGTTTTTGACAAACATGCTTTAGGTTAGTTTAGGCTAGAACTTCATAATAGTACAGTCTTATTCTATTTCTTAGTAACTATTTAATTCTGTTTCTTGTATCTTGATGCTCCTTAAAATTCTCAGTTCTGCTAAAATATTGAACCAGGCGTGACAAATTATAAAACGTTTATCAAAAGTATAAAATAACTTGTAGAGGAGATTAATTGCCCCCAAAAAACGGAAGATGTCAACGTTGAACCCTCATAGTTAATAAAATAATTTCTCATGGCAATAGATCCATTTGAATACTTCAATAATATCAAATAAAAGTCATTTTACCAAAATTATTACAAAAACCCTCTGCACTGCCTTAGCGCCTTGGCGGTGATCAATCAGCAAGAGTTCGATCCCAGTTCTGACCGAAAGGTTTTATCTAGGGCCACTCCCGTGCTTCGGAGGACACGTTAAGCCTGTCGTTAAGTCACGCCAGGGGTCCTGAACTTGTTCAGGCGCGACCTGATAACTCTGACACCAGTCCTGAGCCAGCCAGGTCACACGATATTATTATTATTATTACTATTATTATTATTATTATTATTATTATTACAGTATTATTTTTGCTAAAATATAAAACTACAACATTCTTCTTAAAATAATATCAAAACTTTTTAATAATATTCTGTAATGGCGGCGATCCCTCATCATTAGCAAGACAATTGTCTCCCCAACTGGCATCGTGGAAACAAGCCTTCACTTCCGGCATCCATACCGGATGTAATCAAGTATTGAGCTGCAGCAAATTCAATGAAGCTTATTGGTAGTTGAAATCAACCACTAGTTCCGGAAAGCTGAAATATGATCACACCTAATTATCATTTCCCAATCACCTCTACTTACTAAACTTCAGGCCAACTACCTCTCCTCCACCCTCACCGCTGTTCTACACCTGAATAGGAGCATTATGCTGATATATATATATTGTAATATAATGCGATATATACAGGTATAGTAACGTGATTTTTGTACCAAAGTAAGTTTAAATATATCAAGGCCATCAACTAGTATATCTGAACTGAAAACTGGTTTCTTCAGAGATGAAGGTTTCACTATTTCGTCGAACCATTATTTCATCTGTTATATATTTTTTGTTCTGAATATAAATATGTATTTTATACATTGTCTAGCCTCTGTTCTACTAACTAAAAATAACGAAGAATTAGAAAATAGATTTTGGAAAATATGAATGTATTGAAAACTAGTTAGAAAATATCAGAGAAAATCTATTGAACAAACTTCAAAATATCTCAGAATTAGAAAATACGAATATCAGAAGTCTAGAATTAGAAAATATCTGTGGGAATCTTATTTATCAATAAGAGTGGGAATTTGGGGGCAGATTTGCAATGAAAATAATTATAAATAATAAAAAAAAACGCAAGTAATAATTATTTACTATCAATTATATGTATAGCGAACATGTAGTCTTGGAAAATAATATTGGAATTAACTTGTAGTGGAAAATATACCTCTATTGAAAAAGAAACAATTTTAGGTGGATTACGAATCATCTAGTAAATGATAATAGAACAGATGTCAATTTATAGCTGCCGGTCACCCACCCAAACAAAGTATTGATCAGTTGTGACTTAACTTCACCTTTGGATCTTCTTTTCCTTCTTCTTCTCCTCCTTCTCCACCTACTCCTCCTCCTCCTCCTCCTTTTTTTTGCTGCTGCTTCTTTAACTTCCCCGTCTTCTTCTCCATATTTTCTATTTCTTCCTCTTATTCTTCCTGCTCCTTTTTCTTCTACTTCTTTTTCTTCCTCCACTTCTTCTTCTCCGTCTCCACCTCTTCACCGTCTTCTTCTTCTTCTCCACTATTCGTTTTTCTTCTTTCCTTCCTTCTTCTTCTTCTTCGCCATCTTCTTCATTGCTCTCCTCTTCCTCTCTTTACCTTCTTCTTCATCTCCTTTTTATCCTCCTCCTCCTCCTCCTTCTTCTTCTTTTTCTTGTGCTGTCATCTTCATCGTTTCTTTTTCTTCTTCCGGCGTTTTCTTCTTTCCTTCTTTTTCTTCAACTTCTTTATCTTTCTTCCTCCTTTTTCTTCCACCACTTGTTTATTTTCGTCTCATCCCTTTTCTTCTTCTCCTTCTTTTTCTCCTTCTTCTTTTTCTCCTCCTCCCCTCCTCCGACTTCTCCTTCTGTATCTTCTTTTTTCTACATCTTCTTATTCTTCTTCTCCTCTTCTTTTTTCTTCTCCACCATCTTCTTCTTTTCCTCTCTTTACCTTCTCCATATTTTGTTTCTCCTTCTTCTCCTCTTCCTCCTTCTCTTCTTCTTCTTCTTCTCCTCCTTCTTTTCCTTCTTCTCATTATTTTTCTTTTACTTAATCTTCTCCTTTTTCTTCCACTACTTCTTCTCTTCTTCCTCTTCTCCATCTTCTACTTCTTTTCCGTCTTCTTCTCATTCTCCTTCACTTTCATCATCTTTTCCTCCTCGTTCTCCTTGCCTCCTTCTCCTCCTTCTTCTTCTCCTCCTTCTCCTCCTCCTTCTCCTTCTTGGGCTAGGTAGGTGTTAGATCTAAAAAGGACATTACCATCAATCAAATACAGTTAGCCTCATATACGCCCCTCACTGGCTCAGCCTCCTTACGTCTGTAGAAGCCTAGACTATGACACTGAGACTGGCTGGTGGCTGTAGCCTGTCTGTCTGCCTTGACATTTCGGACCAGTCATAACGGAGTGAGTTCACTACCTAAGTCCTCCTAAGTCCTGTGCTTAGAATTGGCAACACTGAAAATCTAGTCCTACTACTTAGCTGCTGTAGCATGCTTAATGTTATTATACTTGAACTTAATATCACTGCGGCTTACGTTGTCTGATACAATACCAGATCAATTATTTAGCTTTGGGGTTTTTTAAGATTACGTCTTGATTACTTCGGTTACGGCGTATAAGACAAGTGAAGTCAGATAACCAATAATTATATAATTAAGAATGAGAAGAATATTATATTTCTGTTCAAACGTTCAATGATTGTAAATAATTTAGTTGATGTTACGGAGTCGTAGGAATGAGGTTATTTAGTTTCAATCATAAAAAATGTTTTTGAGATCGTTAATTTAAAAAAAAAAGAACAATGTTCTTCGAAATTATTAATTTATTAGTGTAGAAAGAGGCCGCATTAAGATGACGAATTGAAGGCCATTTCACTTTTATAAAGCCTTTCGCTATGATAATTTTTCTAAATACAATATTCAACGTTAAATACACAGTTGTAGAATTTTACTTAGTTTATTAACTTTTCTTATAGGTAAATTTTTAGTTACAGTACTTTAGTTTATATGTTATATCGATCTGATTATTGATTGATCGATATTGATTGATTGATTGATGATCTGTTCGATATTGATTTGCTAATTTGATAAATGTTTCAGAATGTAGGCTATAAAATTTTCTCATGTTTTCAAAGTTTGAAAATTCAACTAAAAATCTTAAAATAAAACAAATTTTTAAAGAAAAAGAGAAACCAACTTCAATTAGATGATACTCAATTATTATTATCCACGTACTAAAAATTTTAAAATGAAGTATTAACTTTAAACTGAGAAAATGATTAATTTAATGCATGTAATTTTTTGAAGTCGGCGCCAAATATTATATGAAGTTAGAGATTCTGTGTTATATTTTAGACAGTTTATAGAACATTTGGCGCCGACTTCAAAAGATTACTTGCATTAAATTGAAAATTTTCTCATTTTAAAGTAAATACCTACTTTATTTTGAACTTTTTACTACGTGTGTAATAATTTTTGAATATCATTTAATTGAATTCAGTTTCTCTTTTTCTTTTAAAATTTGTTTTTATTATTTGTTATCAAGTTGTAGCCCACATAGGGTGCGACTACACTTTGGGGGCGTTCGTAAAGTCCGACAAATCAATGGGATTTCATATCCTGTATGCTGTTACGAAATTTTGTTGCTCGTGTATTTGGGCCCTGTTGGCAATCAATTGAATAAGCAAGAGATGTGAATGCAACTTCTCCCAGATAGATTCATTAAAAGTATGGTTGTTCGTTCATCTTTGTAGTTACGGTCTTTAAGTTATCGAAATAGTTCCCAAGTAATTGAACTCCGTAAAGTAAGTGTATATACCTTTATTTTTTATGACTGATATTCATTTGGAAGTATTAAAGATACTTGTACCACTAATTTTGGTTAGTGTCTTCTTGCATCAGTGCTGAAATCGATCCAATAATGAGATCGATAAAATATCAATTTAGTATTGTTCCAGACTCATAAATATTCAAAAGCACTAGAGTATCTATTCCAGTTCTCTTTACTACTAGGAATTCGTTTGTTCTCTCGAACTTTATTACAAATTTTGTTAGTACGTCTCTGGTGGTTAGCAACCACCTTGATAATAAAAGCCAGGCAATGAATGCAAAAAAGTAGCCATTGTCGGAACAAATTAAGGGATGAATTTTTGCAGGATGTTAGTATTCAAAATACTTACTCGAAAAAATCAAAGTCCCGACCCCCACCCCGCTTGCTTCCCCATATTCGCCCCCCCCCCTCCCACAGCATTGTATGAGCAGTACTTCAGTTAAAAGCTTACAACTCAGAAAGTATGTAATCGTTGTGATTCTCAGCCCATTTGATACTTGATTCAAACTGTACTTGAAATACTGTATTCTTTAAAAACATGTTATATACATTTTCTATGTAGATAGCTTGGTTTTTCAGTAATAATTACATTTATCCAAAAAATGTACAACAAAATTCAACTTCAACTGATCATATCTTTTTACCATTGTGTTGTGGTGTTTCTTACAAAACTCAATTAGCTTTAAAATTATGTGACTATTGATTATTATCGTTCAAGTTATAGTGTCATGATGTATGCATGAAATATAGTGAGTGATGAAATAGTAGCGTACAACGTGACGCCGAACCCTACAGTACTGTGTACTGCATGGCGCATGGCTATCCAGCCCAGTCCAATAAAGAATAATTGTCAGAACAAATTAGAGACATGCAAGACTATATGCCAGTTGATAGTACACGTTTAGAAGTACATTTCCGAAAAGTCCCTAAAATCTTCCCTTTGGCTTTTCTCCCAGCCCCTCAAAGTTCAGAATCTTTCTAATTATTGGAAATTCGATATCTCTGTAACTAACCATCGAACAGAGTTGATTCTTATTTTATAATACTGTATCAGTAATATAATGGTCTGCAGTAAATGTCCTGTTCATTTTGCCGGTAAACATGATAATTTCTCTTACAAAAATTGAAATATCTAAGAAAGATAATACTATCAACTTGTTGTTTTCATTATCTTGTCGTTTTCGTACGAAATGGGACAACTCGCCGCCGTACCAACTAGCCGCGGGCCATCTCGCTGCGAAAACAAAAATTAACACTCCAGTAGGCGCACCCGTCTCCGTGTGGTCATATATGTACACCATTTTTGTGTGTTTGAACACTTTCATTGTAATCTACAAATTTGAAGATTTAAACAAGAGCCTCTATTGTTTGCTTTTTCTGCTTTTTACATTCTTAATATTTTTTCATTTCAAGTCCATTTTGTTTTTTAATTGACTTGAGTCTTCTATTCTCTTCAGTTATGACCTTTCAAAATCATTCCCAGCGGTTCGGAATCGGAACCCACTTGAAACTGTAGAACCATTCATATATCATCATCATCCCTCCATTACCGATGCACATGTTTTCGTTGTGTTTTGTATACAGTAGTATTAAATGTTTGATTGGTTTAATAAAAATTTCTTTCCTTTACTATGTCGAATCATTAGCTGCATCTAAATATCACTGAAAAGCGGTAACAATAGAATATAGGGGAAAATCAGTCTTCCTTGTATTAGATGGCCGCGGCAAGTTGGTACCCGTCGACGAGTTGTCCTCGACCCGTTTTTGTATGTCATTTTCAGAAAATAGCTTCAATTAGCGTTTAGCTTTAGCGTTAATAACGCCGCTAAGGGGCCTACCATATGATTAAAAATTGTTGTCTTCTATCAGCTGTTCTTTTAAGGATAGATTTCTCCTTTTTGTGTCCTCCAGGGAGCTTCTCAGGGAATGAGACATAGCGCAATCGTATTTTTGCACCAAAAGCCCCTATTTTCGTAATGTATTCATAAAAATCGTTAGAGTCATTTTGGAGATCCGTTGGACATACATACGTTTTGTACGTATAGACAGAAATTTTCTCGTTTAATACATTAGGATTCAAACTGAATTTGTAGAGGCTAGCAGCGCCAAATTTGGTGTCGTCAGTTCTCAGGGTTATGTGTACCAAATATGTACGGTACCGAAAGTAAAAGATTTCTATTTTTTGCCTCTAAAAATGCACGATGATTCGGCTATGGTTTTTTACTTAGATTTTTTTATAGATGTTCGCTCATAATCGTTTACTAGGTCACAACTGCACCAGACGGCCGTAAAAAACACGCCAGTCATAGTAAAAATAAGGAGAGATTGGGAGAAAAATCGTAGACAGAAGAAGAACAAGCAGAAGAAAAAAGGGGGAGAATGAGAATTACTCTAATAGCGTGAACGTTTCGGTCCTTTGCTTACTGAGTGCACGCGGCTCAGTGGCAGACAGCGTGCAAAACTAGCATTGTTACGAAATATATTTGGCACTCCTCACTCTCCTTCTCTCTCTTTCCCCTCTTCTCCGTCTCTTTCTGAATCACTCACCGACTTCACCGTCTATCTTTCTCTCTCTAATCACATTGAGTGGAAGCTTGTATGCCTCAACTTCGCCCACAGCACTTTTTGTATTGTAAAGTACGAAATAAAGACATTTTATATATATATCTCTCTCTCTTGTGTCTCTCTCTACTGGTTAAGTGTCAAGAATGGACGAATCTTTGTCCAAACTTCGCCATTTCATGTAATTGCATCACTCAGATTGTCATTACCTTAGTTAATATCATTAAGATCATACAAATGAGATCATTGTATATAATATCTTGCACTATATAAAAAACCAGAACTGAGTTCACTATAGTATCTATTTGATGTTGATAATTTTGTTTATAACCATTCATATGCATTATTTGTAAATTTACATGAATAAAGAAAGATAATCTAATATCTCTCTCTCACACACACTCTCTCTCTCTCACACACACACACACTCTCTCTCTCTCTCTCTCTCTCTCTCTCTCTCTCTCTCTCTCTGAGTGTGTGTCTAGGTTAAGTGCTCGAATGGACGTATTTTTGTCCAAACTTCGCCTTTTCATGTAAATGCATCACTTGGTATTTCATTTCATTAGCTCTACCCATTAGATCACTGTTAATATTTCCAACAAAATGTAAATAGTATCAACCAGGTCTACTTTCTATGTGATGTTAAAATATTGTACTGTTGTGGTCTGACGAGTTGATCCCTAGTTTTTTGGTGCTGAAGCGGGCGGCGGTAGTAGGAAGCCAACTGCGCATGCTCTATAGATTTATTCCTAATTTGAAAACTACGACCAGAGACAAACAGGTTTTCTGCGCTTCAACTAGCCTAGTTGTGTCCAGGGCTAATGTTATTGCAATGCACAGTAGCAGAGAGTTGCAGGAGAAGGGGAAGAATCGGCCAGGGATCAACTCGTCAGACCACAACCGTATGAAAGCACACATTTGAAAAATAAATTGTAAATTTATCTTGAATAAAGTAATCAAATCTAATCTTTACGTCTCTCTCTCACTCTTTCTCTTTGTCATTCCCCTTTCCTCCTCTCATATCATAATATAATACAGTATTATAAAATAATATTCTGTTTTCAGTGATTATTGATGTAGAATTCGACTATGGTTGATTTCTTTTGTATGAGCCTGGTTAGGTGGTAGAGAGGACCAAACGGTCCTAACCTTGCCAGGAGATGAATAGACGTTCAATCAATCTACCTATCTCTCTCTCCCTCTGTTCTCTGTCACTCACACCCCTTCTCCATTATTGTGCATCCTTTTACATGGTGGTTCGTCTAATCAACGTTTGCTTCTTCTCTCATTCCCGTGTAATGTAAAAGTTGGGAACGTTGACAAAATTCAAACAAAAATTACCTCTCTCTTTCTTTTTATCACTCTTCCAAGTATCCTCTCTAGTTATCTCTCTCGCTCTCCCCCCTCGCGCTCAATCACCTTCTTTCTTTCCCTATATCTCTGTCTCGGAACTCCTCGGAAAAGTCTTATGCGGCTGATTTCATAATAATCGATCAGCTGACTGCAAGGCTGCTTGCTCTCTCTCTCTCTCTCTCTCTCTCTCTCTCGCATGATCAATGATACTATAATCCTTTAAGTTAGGTTAGGTTATTATCTATTATCTGAATTATTTATCTATTCATCTTTAGGTACTTCTTTTTTGAATCCACAAATTATTTTTAATATGCTTTTATTTTTTGTTTTGATGTATACATGTAAAATTTTTAAATTTTAATTTATCTCATTTGAATTGATTATACAGACTTAGATAATTCATTTTAGACAATTTGATTCACATCAATGTAGACTAGTATGACATGTTCAGGTAAAAGGTTAAGTGTAAGAATGGCCTCAATGGCTCTTTGTGTAATTCATCTCTCAGATCCAAGCTCTATCTTTATTATGTTTTTATTTTATTTTTTTCAAACAATCACATCCATAATTTCTGTTGTATTATACCTTAAAATATATACTTGTTGTATTTTTAATCCTTTCTACTAAAACTATTCAACCATTATGTTTACTTTTAAGAACAACTGTACTTCACTTCAACTAGAGGATCTGAGAGTTGCTAATATTAATAATACTTTTATCATTCATATACATTGTAAATTTGCACAAATAAAGTCATCTGAATCTGAATCTAGCGATACGTTAAGTGTAAGAAAGGGGCACCATCCCTAACTTCGCCTTTTCATGCAAATGTATCGCCAAGCTTTTTTCCTTCTTTTTTCTATATACCATTTTGTAGTAATATCATTTTCAGTCATAATTTCATGTTTGTATACAGATTATGTAATAAGTAACTGATGATGTTTTATGTAATAATACTTGGTGATACCTATATATTGTATTTTATACTAGAAATTGTCCAACTATTATGTGTATGAATAAAGAAATTAATCAATCAATCTATCTCTCTGGTTGTGGTTTAGTGGTAGAGGGGTCTTGTTTCGCCTCAAATTTGCCCACTTCACTTTTTCTCTGTAAAGTACATCTATCGATCAATCAGTATATCAAATCAAATTTATTCTTTCAATTTTCAGTATTATTACAACATTCTAATTTCACGTGAAACAAAATGAGATTATATAACAATAAAAATTAAACACAATTTGTTAATGAAAAAAATAATAAAAAATAAGTTCTAAAGCATGAGATAATACCAAATCTAAATCAAATCAGATGATATATTAACAAACTGAAGAATAAAATATTTCAAGTACCCTGAGGAAGTTCCTGTATGGGGTTACCTCACAAAATTAAACAATTCTGTGACGCTAAGCTAAAATATTCAGCTGAGCTGGAGCTGATACTAGAAAATAAAATGTATTTATTCCATGAAAGATATAGATTTTGTACAACAAATCGATGACCTACTTCCGTTATGAGGAACTCATTTGATGAATTTTAACAAAACGACGTCTTAAAATAAAAAATTGCAATTGCATATATAGTAAAATCTAAGCAATAATTGATCTGTTGTAAACGATTGGCAACATTCAATTGTAACCAACTAATTGAAACAAAAAATTGAAAATACACAAGCAAAATGTGTTTTTGAAAACACATAAGAAATTGCGTAATAACAATGGAACTATTGAAAATCGTTTAATATCATAAATATAAATTGTTGAAACACAGAGATTGAAATTTAATAGAAATTATTTAATAACAATTACCAATTTTTCATAGTGAATGTTCTGTATGCTGAAATTCATGTCATTGACAAACAAACAAAAAATGTACTGGACCACCAAAAAAACTTATGATAAGCAACTGTTAGAGACGGTTTTAGAATTTGTCTAATATTCATTTGAAAAGAGATTGTAAGATGGAAATATATGGTTTAGTTAGTAGATTTGAATGTATATTTACTAATTTGAATATAATTATGTTTCTTATAAATATATCAATGTGAAATTGACATACCAATAGTTGCTTTTCTCTATTCCAATCTAGAGAAAAAATACTCAACGTTATTCTGTAATAGTAGCCAGGATTTTAGTTTATTTATAAATTTATTTGTACCGTTTATATTTTTTATTTCTTCCGGTAGTGAATTGAACAGACGAGGTGCAATATATAAGTAGAACCTACAATAAAATTGTTTATATGGTCGCGGAGGAATTGGCATGTTTCTTGATCTCAGATCCTGTCTCCTAGACTGCTCCAATCTAACTACAGGAGCTTTTTCCATCCGACATACTTGAATAACTTTTTAGAAGTAAAGGTATTTGAGAGGAAGAATATTCCATCTTCGTCAGTGAGGGGTGAACCATTGGCTTCTTGTCTATCACTCTCATAATGTGCTTCTGTCCAATTATGAGTGGGTTGACAGTGGAGAAATATGCGCCACCCCAAGCGATTATGCCATAAGACAATCTACTTTCTACAAGAGCATAGTAGAGCATTTTCAAAACGTATTCAGGACACGAGTATCTCAAGAAATAAAATTTTCTACATGTTATAAGTAGGAGTTTTTAATGTGTTTTATATGTTCTCCCCAACGAAGGTTTGAATCTTTAGCAAACCGATTTTTGATTTTACATTCAGAATTTTCAAAATCAATGTTCAAATGCCACTTATTTGCACTAAATGTGTTTAGATGCAGTTAGCTCATGGAACAGCTTGCTGACATTATACGTCACTATGGTAATAATATAGATGATACGACGATATGTCTTGAGTCAAAGAAACAGATTAGCTCTGTTCAATATTACAGCTGTTAATTACCCAGCGTCATGCGAGCCTACTTATTGTGTGTATTGAGATTTTTCTGTGATACATTATTCTAAAGATATAAACTCAAAAGTATGCAGGTGGGTTCAGCTGCAAAGTTGCACAAAATGTAAGTGTTTAATGTAAGTTTAAAAAAAAACACTGAAAATTCACATCATCAGTGCAAAATAAAGCAGTTTATTTGTGAACATCTCTTTTCAAACAGATGAACTGTATGGTATAAACACTGTTTGGTATAGGCTAAACACAATTCAGGAGCGGTCCCAACTCGGGAGTTTGGGGGTCACAAATCAGTTTTGTTGACCTTTTTGGCGAGATTGTTCCTCCTTCCTATCCCTTCTCCTGTGAATTTCCGATTTTGGCGGTATCATAACCCCCATGACCATTCCTGGGACTGCCCTTGCCCCAATTTCAAAATTTTATAATCGCTACCATAAGTTATCTACCAGAAAAGAAAAACTCCAAAGTGGATTCCCGGGCAAGACTGGGTAAAATGCTAGCTGTTGAATATTTTGCAATCTTACCAACACACTATTTCTTCTGTAGTTGCAGACAGACCTTGTCCAACCCCCAGCAGTCTTAAAATACATTACGAACTGCTACCTGTTGATCTGTGTACAAATCAATAGTAATGAAAACATTGAGTCGCAGCGACCCTTCCTTTCCTTATCCCTTTGCGTTTGTACTGCAATGCCCAAGGGGCGAAACCACCCTACACCCCTTACAACTTCCCCAACTATGCCTCACCCCCTTGCTTGCTCTTACTTGGCATTGAAATACTGTAGAAAGGTGGATGGTAAAGGGGGGGGGGGAATTGACGTTGAAACCCAGAGAAACTACGAGAAAGGGTTATTGGAGGGGGTACATGGAGCTTAACGGATTTATACGTATCTGGAAGGTTTCATTCTTTTTTTAATCGAAGTCTTGTTCGTATGTATCGTACCGTTAGTGGACCAGGGTGCGCCAGCTGGTTGCCAGTCATTTAGTACAATTATTTATATAGTGCAACAAAATTATAAAAATATTAAGGCTTGAAGCTCACAACTGCTTTATTCACAAAATTTGACTAGGCTAAATTTCCAAACTCAGACTGTACTTAGGCTTTAGGCTAAATTATCCAAAACTTGAGCAACCATTAATCACCATCATCCAACTCATTACCCACGCACAGGTCTCAGACCTATGTGGGCTTCATCCTCAAAAAAAAAAAAAAAAAAACTTATCACTATTCTTTGTTAATAGCTAGTTCGACTAAATTACTCGTGCATTAGGGCTCTTCCACTTTTATTTATCATGCGCGCTCTCTCTCTCCCCTCTCTCTCTCTCTCGTTCCTTTTTTACAAGGTTTGAAGGGTTGAGTGGTAGAGAGGACAAAGAGAGAGAGAAACTAACTCTGTCCTAACTCTTTTTTTCCTAACTCTGTCCTTAATAAAGTCGATCAATCAGTCACTCTTTTTCTGTCACTCTCTCGCTCTCTCTTCTCTCTTCCTCTCTCTGTCTCCCTCCATCACTCACTCCCTCTCTCTCTCGCTCACTAGCGCTCTGTTTTTCTCTCACTCAATCCCTTCTCTTTCTCACTCTCTCTTTCTCTCTATTGTTCCTTTCTCTCAACCTAATCAGGTTCACCTCTATTTTTTCTTGTTTACTATTATTTAGCTTCTTGGTTCGTCTTGTTCAAAACATCCTCTACACCTTCACTATACTGTAACTATCATTATCAATCATCATCATCATCATCATCATCATCTTCTTTTCCATCATAATCCAATATTCATCAAATAGGTTATTATTATTGATTTCCAGGTTTATGTATCCAGTCTTCTATGGAAATTAATATTAATGTGAGAATGGTTGGCTGTGGGATGGGGGTGAGATGGAGGGTTCAGGCTCTGATACCATTTTAGAAATTAACGGTTCCTTTTTTCTGTTTTTCTCCTCTCTTTCTCTGTCTTTGTGTAGGTAATTATTATGAAAACAGAAATAGATATTAGTAGCAGAACTGTTAGCTAGGCAGGTTGTTATTTTTACATATTTTATTCATTTTCTGCGCCCCGAAAAACAATTTGGCTTCAATCATTTATTGTTGGACGCATATTCTACAGTAGTGCTACGATTTTTGTTTTGTGCTAGTAAGTGTTTTGGGGAGAATAATTGAGGTCGATATCGGGGTTAAAGGTTAATAATAACTTTGACCAAGAAAGTTCAACTATCGAAAGTTCTCTTGTATTATGTTGGTTTTTTCGAACCTATCTGGATGATAAGTATCTAGGAATAATGATTTATTTGTGTTATTGAACAACGTGTTTTTTTGTCGAACAAATAAGAGTGGTGAGATTATTCATTTGTTCAGTTCATTGAACATAAATTTATGTGAATGCCTCAGGCCAAGTTATAGCTGATTGAAATATTGAAATAAGTGGAATCCATTTTTTATACTGTTCAGTAATTGAGAATACATCTGTTTGTTTAAAGAGATTATTTACTGTTTTACTGTATTGTCTTTCACTCTTTTAACAAAAAATTATGAATTTGAACATTATTTATGTTCAAAAATTAAAACATTATGTTCTATCGGGCATTCTAAAGTATTAATGTTCATTTATTTATACACTAAACTTTCTTTGAAGCGGCGAAGGTGATATTGGGGAAGATAATATTTGCCACAACCACATTTATTGAAAACCGTGAAATACTAGTTTCGGTTGTTACACCATTATCAATCACAAACTAAAACTGAAGTACAGAGTAGCTTAATATAGCCTATACTAAACACGGAATGATACTATTGGCTGAGGGAGAAAGTGCCTATGACAGGCTAACCTTCATTGAAGGTCTGTGATTGGCTGAAGGCCATAAGGAGTCACGCCCACTGGTGGGAGGAGCAACAAGCGAAAATAAGTGTCAAAATCAAGAACCAAAAACTGTGAACACATAGAAAGCTACTAGAAAGAACAATACACAAGTAGGCTAAAATTGAAACATTTGAAAATTAAAGAATTGAAGCTAAATGTAGGTCAGAATTCTAGCCTACTTGCGCATTGTTCTTCTTTGTTACTTTCCAAGTGTTTTTGCTTATTGCTCCTCCCACCAGTGGGTGTGACTTATGGCCTTCAGCCAATCACAGACCTTCAATGAAGGTTAGCCTGTCATAGGCACTTTCTCCCTCAGCCAATAGTATCATTCCGTGTTTAGTATAGGCTATATTAAGCTACTCTGTACTTTAGTTTTAGATTGTTTGTGATTGATAATGGTATAACAACCGAAACTAGTATCTTACAGTTTTCAATAAATGTGATTGTGACAACATCTTCTTATTATTTATTATATTTATTAATTTATTTTTTATAGACCGAATAGCAATGAAGTGAAGAAGCAAAGAGGCAAAGTCCAAAACTGCTCTCTTCACAAATGTTGACTATGCTATATTGTCCAAAACTTCGAAGTCAATTTACACTAAAAATTTATATTCACTAATAAACTTCACTTAAGAAAAATGGTTCTTTTTCACTTGAAGGCTATTAATTTTAATTTTCATTAGGAATTTAACATTAAAACAGTTAAAAAGAGTTTATAATATAAAATTTGATGAAAGATTTTGAGCTGAAAATACTATTTTTTGCCATAGAAAAAACTAACTAGGCCTATTAATTGTTATGTTGATACTTTATGGGGGCAGTACGTTTGTATTGAATCACTGTAGTCTATGGTGAACAAAATGAAAACTTTATTTATTAGCCTATTATTTATGTGTTGGAAGTTTATTGATTATTTATTGTTTTTTTTTTCAGAATAATTGTTCCAGAGCGCCGACGATACAGTTCAAAGGAAATGAGGGGGTGAGTCAGTTAATATTTTGAAAATATAGGCTAGGCTAAAATATAACTTTGAAATATTTTGAATAGTTAAAATAGATTATGAAATTTCATTCCTATTGACATGTTATACCACTAGTCATAGGCGTAGTCAAGGGAGGTTCCAGGGTCCGGACCCCCCCCCCCCCCTGGCAATGGTTGTATCTACTTTTCACCATCCGTTCTGCTTATACACTCTTCACAAGATAGAATCCTCGAGAATTACAAAATCGGACTTAATCCCAATTAGCTTAAATGTGCAACATGAGGACTAACATGGCGAACATTAGATATAGGATTCACTTTGACCCATAATGTTCGTTCAAACTGAAGGATTTATATCTAGAAACGCTTAAAAGCGGTTTTTGTTATGTTGCTTTTCAAATTTTAGCCGGGGATGAACCCCATCCCCATGTATATCCCTTTTGTACAAGGGAGTACAAATTTAAAAATTTTTCAAACCAGAGAGAGACTGAGGTATATACTATTATTGTAAGGGTTCACGTATCACAATCAAGCATAGTCTTATCAGGACCTGTTACTTAGTTCTGTATTTAGTAACTGCAAATAATAATATTATATATTTTTGTTTGTAATTTTTTTTTCTCAGATATAGGCGCCTCATTTTTTTTTAGGATGAAGCCCTCATAGGTCTGAGACCTGTGCGTGGGTAATGAGTTGGATGATGGTGATTGATGAGTTGGACCTACAGTTTTAGGTGGGTTCCGAACCATTTAAGTAAGATTGTGAATCTTGTATGGAAAAATGCCGAAATTTCTAGAAGATTCTTTCTTAGTAACTAAAAATGAATACAAGTACTAATAAAATTATCTTTTTTTTTCAAGAAACAGGCGCCTGATTTATGAGAGATTGCACAAGTAAGATTGTGTGAATCTTGAATAGAAAAATGCCGATCTTTGCGGATGACTGTTAAATTTAGCAACTATGTCTATAATAAGTTCGAAGTCCTGTCAGATTTGGTGGGCTGTTTTATATTTAGACGTCTGACTCCCGTTTCCTAGCCAGTTTATGCCCGAGAGTGCGAGTGAGAGGGCCTGAGAGAGCAAGTTAGGGAGTCTTTTGTATGTGTGTCATACGACACATGTGTGAGTCTCATTTTGGATGAGCTTAACATGGTAATTGTACGTAACTCAGCACTCCCTCACTTCTCATTTATACTCTTAATCAATCTAAATTGGCAACTTTTGAAAAATTAATTAATTAAAATGAATAATTAAATCAAATCACTGTAAGTGATTAAATTCTATTGCCTAATTATGCTACTGGCTGGCTTGTTAGTTAGTAAACTATCCCGATGTAATCGAGGCGTGATAACCTGAAGTTGAAAATTGTAAACATGTTTAATTATTTAAATAACATTTAAATTAATCATAGAAATGTCTAAACTATGGAAAGTGGGTTATTTATACGGCCAGAAGGTGCAGATAATTTAAACAGCCAAAAATTAACAATAGGATTATATAATTTGCTTGTCTAACACTATCTGAGATTATACTGAGCGAGTTTAAAAGCTAACAAGCCAACAAGTAGCTACAAAACAAGCAGTCCTAGTAGATTCCTTTTTCAAATAAGATTCGTCTATATCAATTTTATTAGTCTGTATAAATTATATTAGTTTATATTCCTATTGATCTTGGACTTCATCGGTAAAATATACTGCATAAAAAATGATGATAGAAAAAGATCGACTCAATATCGTTTAGTTCAGCTTGGTCCAATTAAGTTCTCAACAACAATAATTATTCTGGTATCATGAATAATAGGACGAAATTGTCACAACCACATTTATTAAAACTTCGAGAAACTAGTTTCGGTTGTTACACCATTATCAATCTCAATCAAACTCATGTGGTTGTGACAATTTCGTCCTATTATTCATTATGGATACCTTCCACAATATCACCTTCGCCATTACTAAGAAAGCATTCTGGTATCATTATCATTACAATCTAATTAAATAATCAGTCTATTATGTCGGCCTAGAGCATTCACAATCTTCATTACAAAAATTGTTTGTAATTCACAAAGTTCATTACAATTTTACCTATCACTCTAGCTTTTTTCTATTACCTGAACCAATTAATATTGGAGGGACCTATTTATTTTTGGTACTCTGTTAAAAAAATATTGAATTAATTCAATTACAAGAGTTATTGTTTGACAGTTTTTGTACATCATTTTGTACATCTGAATTGGGTCCATGTAGCCCTACATCATTAATTAACCTTGTATATACATGAGCAAATATGGGAGCCCATAGCATATTAAATCGTAACGATGTGAGAAAACTCTCTGTTTCTTTGGAACTTTTCAGTTAATTCCCCTTCTTATCTATATTAATTATTCCTTATTTATTAAGTCTTCTATAAATTTTCCTTTTAAAAATAAATAAGATAAATTTAATTTTATAAATTAATAACTTTTGTTTCTATGTGTTTTTTCTAATTGTATTGGCAAATAAATAAAATAATAAAAATAAATTTAAGCATCTGTTAATTATGTATTTGTTTGAAATCCAGGTTAGATTGCATCGCACTTGAATTGTCAATAGTAATGGAGCAGCTGGTCAAATAATTGCAAATAATAATTTATTTTTATTATTATTTGGGATTATTGTTGATTTTCTATTTTAAATTATTATTTATGTTTTATTGGAAGTCTCACCATGTAGTGGTCATATTAGGTTAGGGGAAGAGGCCTGAAAAGCGAAGTGTCCAAACTTCAAAAGGCGCGACTTATGGCACATTGTCAATAAGACATGCATACTGCCTCTCTCCTATCTCTCGCTCCCTCTCTATCACTCAACCTCACTCTCCGTCTCGTTTTCATCTACGAACAGAGTAATGACACACACTACTTGGACTAAATTTCTGAGATTAGCGTCTGCATTGCCAAATACTTTTTTATTTCTAATTATTTTATTGTCACCCACATGCATTCTCTCTATTTTCTCTTCCAATCATTCTTTCATTTTCTATTTCTAGCTAACCTCTCAGTCTAGTCCTGTGGTTCTCAGCCAATTTTTCAGTAATTAAAATGTTTTAAACAATTGAAGCCAAAAAAGTTAAAATCTTAAACTTTCGGGAAAGTTAAGTTAATAATTAAAATAAATGGATTAACCCACCTTATCAAAATATTTTCTCTTCAATTAGCCTAATCTATTAATACACAGTATAAAGTGTAAAGCGTCGATTACTGTGGGCGAGTTTACTCAACAAAGCAACTATTTATGCACTCATTATAGTTTGCAAAACAGCTGATTCCTGCACTATTTTACTTGGCCACACTCCAGCTGTCTGCCGCACTCATTTTACTTTGTCGCACTCCAGGTGTGCCAACTGTAGGAAAAATTTAATGTGTTACTCATGCGAAAGTTTCTGCCGCACTCGAGAAACTATTTCGCACTCTCCTTCAGCTCGTGCGTAATGCATTTCTCTCGTGCAGCAAAGAGCTACTTTGCGCACTCGTTCCACAATAGCTATTTGTGTAACTAGAGTGCAAAATAGCGTTTTTCTGCATCGAGAGAAACAGTTTTTTTCACGAGCCAAAGGCGAGTGAAAAAAGTTTCTCGAGTGCAGAAACAATACTTTTTCCTACAGTAATGTATAAAGTAATTTTATTTAAACAGAACAAAACAGGACATACTTAACCTGGCAATTCCTCACATAACCTATCTTTGAATCAAATCGATTTCAACAACAACAACAACAACTACAACAACTATTTCACAGTTGAAGCAGAGTAGCCAACCTATTTTGGAATGCAGAATAGGGAGCCTGCGTATTACATGCTCACTATTTTGTGTTGTTAGGTTGCAAATCTGGAGTGCGGAAAAGTACTTTCCCGCACTGGTGCAGGAATAGACTATTTTGCGTGCTACATTTAGTGCAAAAATAGGCACTTTTTCGGGTCACTGTAGGAAAATAACTATTACCGACATTTGTGAGGATGTGCTTTGAGGAGCTCTATTATGTCAAAAAGCCGAGGTTTTGCGGCGTCTGTGTCTATAATATGGATGGATTTATGAGAAAGTTGTTGTTCTGGTGGTTGACTGTCTGTGTCTACCATCTACCAAGCAAGCATCTAGCAGAATAGTGCTGTTGTCCAGGTCTCTGTAGGTCTTATACTCGTAGTTCCCCCAGTTGACTCGGCCGCCTTATAACACTATACTGCGCACAACCAATATAACTTTCACCTCAGTGGGTACGCTCTGATACACACACATACCTCTACACTACCACACATAAATGGCTGTCTCATTTGTCTGTTTGTTTTTGTGTAGAGACAATTCTAATCTCCCACTTTTTATTAATACTAGTAGTTCTGTGAACAGTAGACCACACGCCGAAGAATAAGGGTACGTGCACAGAGGAGCATACTTTATGTACTCGATGATTTAGCAGGATTAGGGTTCAATCATCCTTGTCGGGATGCTTTTAAAAGGCTTTCTATACTTACTGTACCCAGTATTTTCATTTTTAAAGTTGTACTACTTGTGGTCAAGAATATTGGCAGTTTTACAACTAACGCACATGTACACTCACACAACACCAGAAATAGGAATAGCTTAACTGTTCAGACTCATAGGCTAACTTTCTTTGAAAAAAAAAACCCAGTTACATAGGGACAAAATTTATAAACAAATTGCCTAATAGTTTGGATTTCAGGGGTACAAATTTTAAAATAGAACTATATAAGTTTCTCATTGAAAAAAGTTTTTATAGTGTGAATGAATTTTTAAGTGATAACTATGTATGACTATAGGCTATATGTATACATTAAATATTTCATGTTAGGTTAGATGTTTTTTTAATTTTATATATTATTGTACTTGACGATATTCAATTGTATGGTTTCTGACTGTATTGTGTTGAATAAATAAAATATATTATTATTATTATGATATTCACCATCGCAAAATTAAACACAATCATCAGACCTAACCCTTCTTGATTTAATTTGCGTAGTCTATTCCAGTGGTTTCCAAACTCAAGGACCCCTGTTGAAACCAAACCGTCCTCGCGGACCTCTATTTTTCCTCACTCCTCTTCCCTGCCCAATATATTACTATTATCATCCGCATAGTATTACTATTGTACAAGAAGACATTGACATAGCATTGACATTATTTTAGAGGCGAAAATAACATATGGTTTTCATGATGGTACACGCTGCTACCATCGCAATATTATTTAGATTTGAGGAAACAACACTTTACTAATAATTATCAAAGAGCACTAGGTAAAAAGAATGTATTTTTGAAATGTTTTTTTTTTTTTTTTTTTTAATTTCTCAGGCTAGCTCGCGGACCACCTGGGATAGGCTCGCGGACCCCTGGGGGCCCGCGGACCACACTTTGGGAAACTGGTCTATTCCATGTCTGTTTTCCACAAAAAGTCACTCTGTATCACGTCATCAAGGCTGCGTTTCTATTTTTCAGACAATTTATTGCTCAAATCCGTTCAGATTGATGAGCATTGACTGTAAAATTCTTCTGGCCAATCTTACTAGTGGTATACCAGGAAAAGTTATTAACTGAGAAGAGAGTGACAGATTCAGATTTAGATAGCTTTATTTGAGTAAAAGTACAATATTTATATGACTACTGACTAACCTTACAATGAATGATAACACCAAAATTCATTGAAAAATAGAATACTATGTTACTATCACCCCTTTTCTTCTTCGAAGGATGAAGCCAACATAGGTCTGAGACCTGTGCATGGGTAATGAATTGGATGATAGTGATTGTCGAGTTGAACCTACAGTTTTAGGTGGGTTCCGAACTGTTTTGTATGTTTGATTACTGACATTAATAAGCATGTTTGCATAATAAATGAAACGGGATATCCAGGTGATGCATTTACACAGAAAGGCGTAGTTAGGGCAGAATAGCCCAGTCTTACACTCAACCCAGAGAGAGAGAGAGAGAGAGATTAGATTACTTTATACATGATAAATTTACAATTGATGAATTTACAATAAAGAGATTTACAGATAGAGCGCGAGATGGGGAAGGGGAAGGAAGGGGGGGAGAAAGAGCGAGAGAGATAGAGCGTGACTGAGAGAGTGAATGAGTAAGTGAGGGGGTGAGAGTGAAGTTGGCCAAAGATTCACCCTTCTTCAGAGAGAGATTGGTTTAGATTATATTTATTATTCACGTAAATTTACGAATTTGCATATGGATGGTTAAAAACAAAATTATCAACATCACTTAGATATATACAGAGATGTGATTGAGATGTGATTGTTGTACTATGTATGTTACTTGAAATATTGTATGACTATTGTCAATATGGTGTGCCTACTGTTCATGACATGTACTATAAACAAATATACAAATATACAGTAGTGAACTCACAAAATACTATTTTTATAGTGCAAGGAATTATGTACAATGATCTCATTTGTATTAGGGTCCTTACACTAGTAAAAATATTGTCAATATAAGTTAGTATTGACAATAATATTGAGACAAAAGGATAATACTGATGTATTGAAGAATATCTAGATTTCTAAAAATCCACCATCAATACTGTCTGTTATTGACAATATTATTGACGAGTTGTGTGTACATCAATATTATTGTCAGTAAATCTAGCCAACATGTTGTAATAGGTTATTATTAAAATAGTATTAAAGCCAAACAAGCCTTTTCTTTATTTTTCATACTTTATTATTTGTTAATTTTTGATCAACTAATCAATTCTTAACGAAATTGGTTAACAAAAACTTCACAAATCATACCCGACGACAAATACTGACGAATTTTATTGACAGT